>JAHZNP010000566.1:0-49502 GCA_020615345.1 Triops cancriformis
TCTGGGCCACCGTCCGCACCCCCGTTGCATACCCCGCCCCAGCTGCCTACCCCGCCTCCGCTGCCTACCCCGCCCCCGCTGCCTACCCAGCACCCGCTCGCTATTAAATTCCCATTTACAGTTATTTGTACAGAAGTATTATATTTAATAATAAATACTGATCCACGCAAAACAAGCATCAAAATTATTCACGAACTAATGTAACCAAACAACAATGGCGAGGAAACCTATCTCCACCTAACAGTGTGAAAATTGTACGCAATCATGATAAGAAATTCAATCGGAATTCTGAAAGCTTATCTCTGCCTTTTCGGAGCTCCCGTTTGTTATATGATTCACAAGTATAATTATTTAGTAAAAGATCTGCAACGTATGGTATTTGATAATAAATGCTGATCTACACAAAAAACGCATTCAAGTAATTCAACGATCATTATAAAGCAGGAAATAAAGGCAACGAAAACTATATCCAGCTACAGGGCCTAGAATTTACGAAATCACTAAGACGAATTCATTTAAACTTAGAAACATTTATGTGCTTCTTATTTTCTAATTTTATCCCGCCCCCACTACCTACTCTGCTCCCGCTGCCTACCCTGCTCCCGCCCGTTATTAAATTCCCATTACTTAAAAATAAACACCTATCACGCAAAAGACGCATTCAAATAATTTCACCACTATTATAAAACAGTAACAATTGCAAAGAAAGAAAAGACATCGGTTGACTCCGTTCGAGTAGGGAATTAAACAATACGTGTGTAATAAACACAATATTTAAACAAAGTATGCAAAGAAAAAAAGATGAAGTCAATCGAGGATATATGTAATGTGAGGTAACGGTAACAGATTTCTTGTCTATAAAATTCTCTTAGGATCGTAATAATGGAGTAGAGTTTTTAAATTATAAGATATTCTACAGTCATTTTTGGACGGTAAACGAGTGAACTGCTTAGGAAACTCACTCCAAGGAACCATGGTTTGTGGGAATGCGTATGGTTGTGGGAATCCCAGGATTTGTAAGCGTGACGAAAGCAGAAGTGTTGCGTGAAATGAAGCTTTCACAGATATATTTGAAACAAAAATAAAATTTTTCGATGAAAGATTACGTAACGGACACCACCATGTTAATAAAACAATCGTTCAAAAATCAGTCATTTTCTACACGATTTACTTTGTTTATATATCTTTGGGAAAGCAAATATTCTTAAAATTCCTTCTTAAGATTAGGTGTTCAACTGCACAGTAGTGTCAACTTAGCTTCCTTCACCTTTTTTCAATTCGACTTCGCAAATTACGAAGTGACGCTTGATAGTAGCTTTGAACGTAATATGTAAAACAGTAGATAGGCGACTATGTTTGTGCAAAACTTACCCGCGTTATCTAATAACGGAGTGTCTCTCGTTTCTTTTTTAACGAGTATTGTCGGAATTTAAACTCAGTTAAATCTTCAACAAGGACAAGTAATTGTTCTATAAAGTTTGTTACAAATCTGAAAGTTGCATTTGAACAACTATGAAAGAGAATTTTGCACAAAAATACTTCTGAAAGATCGAACTGAGTACAAAAAATTCCAATAATTTTACCTTCTAAATGAACTCGTTAGTATACTTACGGGCATTTAACACACTAAAAGTAAAAGTGAAGAGATATAAGAGGTACCACCTTTTCCTCAGGCGCGTTGCACAGGTAGAAAGATGCTTTTCAGTCTACTTGTCATCCGGTATAAAAGCAATTTCTCTGGAGCCATTCTATCAGTTCAGTATCGTCCTCTGTAACTACAACACATCCCTCAAAATGAAATTCTTCATCATCGCCGCTTTCTTGGCCGTTGCCTCCGCAGCAAGTTTACCCTATTCCCAACCCCAACCCTATTCCACTGGTTATGCCAAGCAACCTGAAATCACCATTGTGAGCCAGAGCGATGTTCGCAACCCTGATGGCAGCAGTCAATGGAGGTAGAACTTTTTTAAACACCAAATTTTTCCAATGCTTATTTTCTTTTGACAATAGCTACGCTGGATCTGACGCCACTACTCGCGAAGAAGCCCAAGTGCAGAAGCAAATCGGCTACGAATCCGGTAACACCAACAAAGGCGCCACCTACTGGGTTGCCCCCGATGGCCAACGTTTCACTCTGACCTGGGCTGCTGACGAAAACGGCTTCCAACCCAAGGGTGAACACTTGCCCGTTGCTCCTCAACATACCCCTGAAGTCGCCGCTGTCTGGGCCACCGTTCGTACCCCCGTTGCTTACCCCGCCCCAGCTGCCTACTCCGCTCCTGCTGCCTACCCAGGCCCCGCTGCCTACCCTGCACCAGCTCGTTATTAGATTCTCATTTGATTTTATTTGTACAGATGTATTATACTTGGTAATAAATACTGATCCACGCAAAACATAATATAATCATTTGATAAGTAATTTAATCAAGCAACACTGACAAGGAAACCTATCTCCACCTTACATTGCATACATTGTACGTAATTATGATGCCCACGCTCTTACTGCCCCTTACACCGCCCCCCCCCACCCCCGTACCTACCCTGCTCCTGCTCGCTATAAAGACTTTTAGTAAATTCCTGTGCATAGATGATGTGTTTGTTTAATAGTTTCTGAAGACAAATGATTGTCTAAACGCATTCTTCATTTTTTAATACTGACGGTATTTTATTCCGATGCAAGTTTACGGCTATTGTAGACTTCGATTCTTACAAACGCAGTAAAATTGTAAGATAAAGTGAGTGTCAGATGGTTTTAAATGAGAAGCATGAGAACAGTTTCCACAACTATAATGGCGCCTTCGAATTATTGTAAATGTGCGTTCAGATTAATACGTTTATTTTACGAGGTTCAGATTAATACCCTCCAGAAAACGCGAAAAACTGAAACTCCGCCTTCCTTCCCTTGCTGGTCCCTCCCTATCTCAACTCCCATCCCCTGTACTCGCTCCTGTCTACCTAGTTTCCAGGCAGCTCCGTTTCCCAAGCCGCCTAGTATGCCAGGCTGGATAGAAGCGAATACTGAAGATTGGAGCAGAGACAGGTACGAACTCGGTCAAGAGAAGGAGAGGAAGAATGGGAATCAGGAACGTGCAACCAATCTAGGAATAACGTATAATAAAATTCCTTTACCATGTGGGATTCGAACCCACGTCCTTACGATCATGATGCCATGCCTTTAACCGCTTAGCCAATTCCTTATAATGATGGGTCGAAACTTCTATATAATATTCAATAAAAAGCCAGTCAGAAAACATGAAAAACGGTAACTCCGCCCTTCCTTTCCTTCCTTGCTCCTCCCTTAGCTGGTTCCGATCCCTCGTGCTCGCTCCAGTCTTCTATTTCCCAAGCAGCTTGGTTCCTTGAACCACCTGGTACCCCAGACTGGACATATTCAAATAATAATAATAACAAATCGCTCCAGTAAAACACGATATACCATACGAAGCCAATGCACAAGGGCTTTAAACAGGTATTTATTTATTTCCTTTTTTTGTCAGGTATGGATTTTTGACATAAATGGCGACATTCGACATTAAAATTACCTAATTAACACAATCGAAATATTTCGATTATAGCACGAAACTTTCCGCCTACTAGGAACACCCAAAAAAATATTGTCATGGTCTTCCTTAAATCAAAGGCCGTTTAGCATGGCAGAAATACAACTACTGTCTTCGTTTCCCAAGTATTGTACAACAGTCATTTAATTTGTTAGCGATAAAATTGCCGCCATCCTTTTCCATACATCAAACATTCTTAGAGAGATAGAAATTTTCAATACTAGACATTTGCCTCTAGTATCTTTTGCTTAGGTTCGGAGTTTCTCGAATTTCAAATTTTGTCTGAAGCTGCGCCACGCATTATAACTTTTCGTAAAAAGTGATATCAGGAATAAATACAATGCTTTAAACTTTTAAGTACATTTTATTACAACTTTACATTATCTCGCATGAAAGCGTTCTTTTTAAAGCCAATGGTTTTCCAAAAGTATTACAATTTTCTTTCAAAGCTTTTTATGGGCATAGCGAATATGAAGTTTTTAAATATGATATGGAATTTAGGCTACTTCGTTAAAAGGGAACGGCAGGACTAAAATACATAACGTTCGATAGAGTACATTGTTTTAACCACAAAATCTTTCGTTTCTTTCAATTTCTCCTGCAACTTCATAGCATTTCCCAATTCAGACCGTAGAAAAATTGCACCACAACTATTTTCCCCCTTCCTTTGCACAAAAAAACACACGATCAGCACCTTCTCTCTCAGGCTCAATACAGCTATAGAACAAAATTATTTTCTCGTCTCTTTTTAAACATCACTTCATGTACAGAGGCAGACTAGCTTGTGTTCGATGTTTCCAGGAAGTTAACCAATATAGGCTTTTCTACGCCCCGGGACGAAGAGATCTCATCAATACCGTTAAAACGCTCGCCAAAGCTGTGGCTTTGCCCATGAGACGACCCATGGTAGGTTCGTTAACTCCATGGCCGGCAGCTTCCGATGCAGCTTTAATTGTATGTTGAAATGCTCGAGCCACATCTTTCACCTGTGGGGTAGCAAACATGTTAGACTCGGACATACGGGTAATTAATAATAAATAGCTTGCCTTTGCATTTAAGTCTTGGCCTTGTATTGTACTGGGCATCTGCGACACCGCTTCTGCCATTCGTTCCACTAACGATACGCACTGGATCAAGCACGTGGCCATAGTTTGGGGTGACTCCGTTGTGCTTTTGACAAAGAGCTTGGAAGCCGTGACAAATTGACGCGATTCTTGGGCCAAGCGGTCTTTCGCTGTTAAAATGACATCCGTCTTTATCTCTTCATCATCTGGAAATGTCGCGCTGGGCATGCTTAATCGAGACACAATGCGCGTAATTATGCCCTCCGCCTGCAGACATTGCAGCTTGATGTCCAGTTCCGTACTGCTGTCTAAAGAGTCGTTCTCGAAGCTTCCGGAATCCACCGAGTTTGAGTCGTCCCGACTATTAGGACTATGCTGACCTTCTGATGCATTGACATACCACATTTTAGGATCCTCGGCTTTGTACGCATGCGCTGTTCCGTTCTGTACTGGCTTAGGGGAAAGTTTCGGGCTGCTGGTATGCAACGGACTGCTCGTGGGTGCTGCCCGAGGTAATCTTGACTGCCCGGTAAGATTGAACCCTCCATTAGTCAACAGTGAAGCTTTGGGAGAACTGGGTGACTCTAAAGTGATCTGCATGTCTTCTGGTTCGACCAATGGAGGCTTTTTGGTAATGGAGCTTATAGCACTCTCTGTGTCGCTTTCCGCCCATGCCATAGGTTTCCGGATTGGACTTTGGTGAGTCTGGGGTCGCAACCCAGATTGACTACCACTATGGATCGTTTTGTTGTTAACGGTAGGCAACGATCGTTTGGAAGGCGAAGAAGAAGCCGATCCAGGCCGCGGAATGGCGCTGTTGTTAGGCGGCGAGGCGTAGACGGGTATGGACGACGTTTTGGGTGTGGGAGACGGAGCTGCCGGCTTTCCGTAACCATTTGGACTAAGTTTGGGGGCAGGTTTGGTGACAATTACTTTGGGAGCAGCTGGGGGTACTGGGCTGGTAGTACTGGGTTTCTTGAGCCGTGATGGAAGAACCGGTGGCCGACAACCATCAGCTTTCTCTTGGGGAGAGGGCGATCGCACACTTTTCCCAGCAAGCTTCCCTGAATCCTAAAAAAAAGAAAAGAATATTGATTTAAGTCAACTATCATTGGACAGGCGCAAAGAATGAACGGAAAAACCAAAACATTTAATAGGTTTGCTCAAAAATAAAGTGAAATTTATACATAAATAAAACTAAATGAATTTAAATAAAACGAAAAACGAATTTAAATAAAATCAAAAATTGATTATTTTTAAGGAACAGCATACTTAAAGAAGAGAAAAGAGGATAAGTATTGTGGGGACTTACATTTGGCAAAGGGGGCTTATTCGGAGTCCGTGACAAGGTACTGCGTGGCGGTAATGGTGGGGTATCGTCAGTTGCGTTCACGCCCGGCGCTGCTTTAATGGTTGCTACACTGGCACTGGACGCCAAAGAGTCGCTGCTGGACGTCATGCTCCATTTGGATGGCGAAGGGGATACTCGGGGTGATGGAATGCTGTCAGACGAGGCTGACCGTTTCCCATGGACTGCAGGTACAGGTCCAGGCTTGATAATCTGTTTAGGAGCTAGGGCAGGGGGAGTGTCTGGTAGCGAGGATGAAAGCTCTGTTTGGGAGGACGACCTGGCCAAGGATGGTGTCTTGTTGGATGCGACAGGTTTTTGGAGGGTATAGGCATGTCGGGGAATGGGATTCCGAGGTGGAGGTGGCGGCGGCGGAATATCGTCGTCTTCACACACATGGTAATGAAAATGGTCAAACACCGGATGGCTAGGCAAGCTGTGCTGCTTTTGTAGCGTGCTTAGAAACGAAGGTTTAGGGTTAGCTGCTGGCGTCAATTTATTGGTGACGGTCACTGTCCCGAGATTGGACTTGTTGGGAACTTTGATAATAGTGGTGGGTGGCTTTAAGGCGTTCATCAAATGTTTTTTCGGGGAGGTTGGTATTCGCGCTGGAATATCTGGAGTTTCAGAAGAAGATTCTGCATCAGACTTCACAGAACCATATCCAGAAGAAGATCCATCGCTGGACTCTTTCCGGGCTGACATCGCAAACTGCTTCTGAAGTTGCGCAATTTTGGGTCCAATTTTGTCCTTATTGTGTCCAATCCGCATTTCGCTACCTAATTTGAGCTCGTAGACAGTCCGATCCTTTTCACCGAAATCAATATCCGAGCAACTTCCGTCGCTATCCTGACTCATAACCTGGTCAATGCCTTCACGGGCTTGGTACAATTTTTGCAGCGCCTCCAACCCTTTCCCACCTTCGTCTTGCAGGTTAGAGGGCGGCGGAGGAATTATAAACGCTGACAAGTCCTCGGAATTCATTGCATCGAATTTAAACGGCGATTCAATGGCTGTGGCTTTGGAGGTAATAGGTTTGTTGGACGACTGAGGAGGAGGAGGAAACGCCACCGCAGCCAAAAAGGAATCTAAATCATTATCGGCTGAGTTATCAAGCGACCACTGCGAAGAGATGTTTTTTCTGGATGAGGCTGTGGAGTCGGTAATGGAAGGACTAGGCGACGGACTGGCAAAAGAATCTCTCGACGTGACAGAATTGTTAAAACTGCTCATGGATAGTGTATCATCTCCTTCGCTGCTCGTATCTGCAGAACAAGCGTAACTTGTATATACCCTACTTTGCATATGTATTGGATCTCACTTAAAGCGGAAGCGGATCCCATTCCACGACTAACGCTGCTAGTATCCGAATGGATTTCGCTCCACTGCGACAGATCGTTTAAATCGCGGAGATCACCCAAATCACCCATTTCCGGAAGTGCAGGCAGCCTTGTAAGCATAGCAGAACCCTGCAGCTCCACTTCCAAGGATAAACGATCCGCAAATGGTGTAGGCGGGGCGCTCAAAGTCGTTGGCATCATCTTTAAACCCTCCTATAGAATGGACGCAGTTAAAACTATGTTAAAACGCAATTCTTCAATTACCTCTTCAGGAGTAATAGGTGGAGGGATCATCGTCAAATCAATGATGTCCGGATCGAGATATAGAGTCCCTTCCGCGAACGGATACGGTAACGCATGATCTTCTTGTAAGCGTTTCAAAAGATCCTGCAAGTATAGTAAGTAAGTTACACGACTTCAGAAATAATGTAAACGTAACAACGGTACAAAGCAATTAAAAAAGTAAATACATTAAATTCACAGCTAAAAATTATACTACGTAAACAACAATAAAAACACCAAAGGCAGAATAAAGTAAAATGGCTTCATCATCAATGAAAACGAATTACGGAAACAGTACCTGCATTTCTGAATCGTCCCCTTGTAAAGCTGGTATGACATCTGGGCTATGAAGTCCAAAACTGGAATCACTGGGCTTAAGCATCGAAACCGGACGAGCGTTACGGTCCACAGCTTAATATTTACAAGTATATGGGTAAATACATAATTTCCTTCAAACAGTTTATGGTCTTCTTACCTTTAGGGCGTTGGGACGGACTATGAGTGGGAGTGGCGTTCGGAGTATTAAGTGAATCGGTATCGCTCCCTGATGGATCATGGCCTTCTGAATCTGGAGCTTCGACAGGCACTGCCTCTGGAAAGCCGTCAGTTGGAATATCGAGCAATTGCTTTTGTCCCTAAAGAATAGTTGATTCCGTATGAAAAAACTCGAACTGTTACCAAGAAGACCAGTCCCCCCTCCCTCCTTACTTGAGTGAGAAGAAGCAGAGAATCAGAATGACGCAGTTTTCCATACGGTGGTCCTGAGGATACATCAGATTCAGTGCGCGATAAGTCTGACAGTAAACTGGCCGAATCCACATCCTTTAAGGCAGGTTTCGGATCATCGGTATCGCTGATTAAGTACTGTTCAGATTCTTCTACTAGCCGCCGCATGTCCGAAACTCGCCGGAGAATTGCGTCGTTCCGTGCTTCAGGGCAACCCCGCTCTGACTCGAGAATTTCCATCGACAAGATGCTGGGCACATCGAAACCTAACTCTTGACCTGTATTAACAGCGGAGTTGGTTACGTTACACTGCCCAGGCCTCGTATTGCTTTCAATGTTATTGTTGGGCAAACTAAAAGAAAATCAATATAAAGTTGGAATCAATATTTATTGTACAACATCGAAGAAAAAGTTATTTTCGAATCGACTTACGGTTTGTTCATATTGCGATCCAAGCGGGCTCGGTTCACTTGAGGGCTTAAATCCAACTGTACACCTTTACAGGACTCCATATCGGAAGCCTGATCGTCTTCAAAATCCTGCGTCACTCCAAAGTTCTGATGGATCTAAATAAATAAAACGAAAGGCTCAGTTTCATATTTATGAAGACTGAAACATAATGCAAGCGGCAGTCATGCAAAAACACAGATATAAAATAACTTTATATATAGCACAGCAATAGTATTCTTACAAAGTGCTGAAGTGATAAAATTTGCAAAAATATACCTACTAATTTATAACAAAGCATGGTGGACTAGCTAATTTGTAAAAAAAACTCTAAAGGAAAGCACTTTTTTCTTTTATGCTAACAATAAGTTGAGCTCAAGATGATCATTCCCTATAGCTTTTGCGTCGATTAATAACCTTTTACTGGTTCTTACCTCGCGCGTTTTACAGGAGTACCATGTTCAGTAACGCTCCTAACATATGGAAATACTTCCAAGAATTATTTACACATTTTGCTACCCTGCTTTCATAATTCAACGCTTGAACGCAAAAATGCTCAACAACCAAAACTTTTCCTGGACGCCACACTAAATTTGTGCCCTTTCTCGGAAACCCTTCCTTTCCTTGCCAACTGATTGACTTACAACAGTCATAAATACACCTTCCCCTAGGGCATTTCTGCCAACAAGAGTTTCCATTCAAAACCTAGAACGTAGCAAAGCAATTATAAACTAAAATACCGTTCGAAACAAGAGAGAAATAAGATTCTTTTCTCACTTTATTTCTAATGTCTTATTTTATTTATTATTTAGACATTTTAGCTTTTTTAAAAAAAAGTTGTAGCCAATTTTAAATATTCGTGCGAATAACGACCGAACACTTCTTTTCATAAAAACAGGAGAAAGCTAGGAACGTTCTGAAAACACTTGTGGTTTTGAAGAGAGAATTCTTCTGACCAGATGGCAAATAAACAGAGCAGCACACAGCATGAAATAGTAGACCATTTTTCTTACTTGGAGTCCTTCTGGCGGCGGATGATACGGTGGTGGCGTCGACAGATCGACGAACTTGAGAATCCTGGATGATTCAATACCACTCCCCGTGACAGTGTGATCGCCCGTATGATCAAGGAAACTCCACTGGGCCGGTTCCACACAATGTCGTGTTGGGTAGGGTGGAGCTGTTAAAGAAAAAAAATCCCTTCCATGATTCGTTGCTTTTTCCCAGGCAACCAGCTTACCTGCGTCGTCTGTCCAACGATTCCGTTCGCGGTGAATTAGTAGCGCTCGGTCGGTGAGTAGTTTGTAATACCCACGCAGGACTAGAACCAATTCGTCGGCGTCGCGTTCTTCCAAACTGAGCACAATCGTCTAAGGATGTACTCACTCATTAGAAACCTCCTTTCTACTATACAATTTTCAAGGACTTCCTACCTCTTTATCCGGATCCTTCAGACGAATCTCCAAGTGCTGGGTGAGTTCGTCCTCGCGCCGAAGAGCCACCGAAGTCACGTCTTCAATATCGCACAAAGCCAACGGCTAGAAAACAACACCGATAAATGCATATGGTTACTGTCGGCAAGAGGGAGCAAATCATTTTGAACATTCTTCTGCATGTTTAAAAGCAAAAACCCAACGACTACGCCATTAGTCTCAATCTGGAGACATCGTTTGTCTCAGCCACTACGCGAGCCACACATGTGGCCCATTTTTCCCCGTTTCCGGGTTTCTATCCCAGGAAAGGGAGACCACAACCGTCAAGTACCGCTTTTCTGAAAGCAACTGATCACCAAGAAATATTCCCCACATCAGTGCACCTTTTTCTCACATTTTTTTTTTAATTTTCAAGAATTGTCCAAGTCGCCATTAGATGACTTTTGATTACCTAGACTAGGGCGAGGGAACTCAAACAGAAAAGGCAAACGTCAGTAAGACGGATGCTTGATATTTCTGTGCCTTCATTGACAAATATTTGGGAAGTTGTACACATGGGTGTTGTGCCCGGCTCGCTTGACGCTATACTGAACGTGAACTAAAAATTTGAGCATTTGTGCGAAGCCAACTCCGCTGCGCGCATGGGGAAAGACCCGTCTTCCAAAATAGAATACCGGACCACATGAGGGAGAAGAAAGGGATGGCACAAATTATACGGTAAGAAGGGTGGAATTATTGTGTTTGGCACAATCTAAAACGCTTGAACATTCTTTGAATAGCTAATGTGGTTCAAAACCGCTCTGCTCTTCTTTGTTTAAAGCGGATAAAGGAGTCAAACAAATCTTCTTTCAAAGAAAGGTTAAAAAGAAAAAGAGGGAAGCGTAGCCAGGGATTAAGGTTTTGTGTCTCCGCTCTTGAGATAATAGGTTTCAAAAAAGCCCACAGGAAGAAAAGACTCCATTTTCACGGATGTTGTCTCCCTTTTTGGGAAGAAAACAACGTACTGAACGTAATGATCCGAGCGTGCTGAGAGATTTAGAGAGGTGCTACGGTACGAAAAGGAAAATTACAGAAATAAAATGCTTTTATCGCAACTATTTGGGTTAGGTGCCAAAGTCCCGCGCCCGCTGCCCACGAAATAAGGCAAAAATAAAAGAAAGCTCAAGTGGATTACTCTGCGGTGAAAGATGCCAAAACTGTCGGAAAAGAAAATAAGGAGGACGGGAAGTTATAGTTGGTACAGTACTTCAACAAGTTGGACACGACTAAGGCAGGGTTTCATTTGGCAGCATTTCAAAAATAAATGTCGTTCATTCATTAAAAAAAAGCTTTAACATCTAGTGTTTTGCACATGGGAAATATAAATTTCGTATCAACACTTTTTCCTTAAAAAAAACTGCTCAATCCAACAACTGCTTCCTCCTCTGATTCCTTGCATTTCACGAGACCACTGAAGCCATCTCAGCGTGCAAGCAGTAGCAAAGACACAAAAAATAAATTATATAAAACGTTAATGTACTGCCTCGTAGGGGAAGAGAGAAAAACCAATTGAAACCAATTAAAATGTTACAAAGGCTGCACGAGTTCGTGTATTAATTCTGTTTTAACTCCGTCTGTTTACCTATTTTTACTAATTTTTCGTATCCATTAATTTTCTCTTCACTGTAAAAAATTATTTTGAGAATTTACAATGATTCGTTGTGCAGCAAAAAAATACAAGGACTTCACTGTGAAAATACTTACAAAACTGATTTTTTAACCACAAATTTGTTGTAGAAATACATTTTAAAAGTATTTTTACAGTAAAGTCCTTATAATTTTTGCTGCAATTGTAAATTTTCAATTTTTTTACAGTGTTGTCCTTTCCTATAAGGTTCACTATAAGAAATAATACTGTAAATATTCGTACTTCTCCTGTCTCAAACAGTGTAAAATCGGCTTTGACATAGGGTGACTTAAATATCCCTAGTACACAAGTCAGTGTGAACAGCTTAAAGCCCTCTTATCCGGCTTTGTTCCACACGGCCTTAGCTTCTTCACGATTTTTTCCTACGAGCCCCGTTTACGGTGTCCACTTTCACATTAATGTATGATGCATTTTTGCCCCCCGGAGAACCGACGATGCCTGACTTAACGAGAATGTCTAAAAAGTGAGTTACGTATAAGCGTTACTAATTATAATGCTGCAATTTATCGTATTCCCATTCGGTTACAAGTGTGCGCGCGTGTGTGTGGGTGTTTAAATCTGATTCACGAGCTACAAAGATTCTTTTTGTGTGCTTTTTGGACTAATCGGCTATTCGTTTATTCGGCTCAACGATCGGTTCACTACAGGCCGGATAAGAGAGCTTCTACGACATACAAATGCAAACGTAAAATCAGTATATACATCGATAAAAGTTCGGCAGCTTACACTGTCCGCGTATCTTTACATTTCCTAATTGCCCGACTGTTCAGCCTTTTTTCATTGCAACTCCACTGGCGTGAACATACTTGGCTTCGATTTACATTTTCGGTACAGGAATCTCCGATAAGGAAAACCCGAGCTTTTGCAATACAAGTCTTTTTCTCCATATGTCACAAAATATTCCCGAATGATCCTCACGTGCGCTGAACTTCTGCCGCCTATTACACCTTTTCTTTTACAGATAAGGATCGGAGACGAGCTCCCTCTCATTGCTCTCTGAGCATTAACTGCATGACAAATCTTTGAGCACTCTTCACGAATCTCCTTTACTTGCTTTTGAATTTCTGAATTAACTACTTCACCGTGTTCACGTTGTGCTTAGTCTACGAGTAAGAGTTACTTTTACATTTACGTTTGATCTTCTCTGCGTTGTTCTAACACGTTTTAGTAATTCGAGCAGTACTCAAGTTTTAAAGCCATTTGTATACATCGCTAAGTGTCCGTGATGAGCGTAATTTATTTTTACTCCGAACGAAATAAAATAGAAAGGTAGCGTTGACAAAACCTTTCGAAAGGATGAATACGCTGTAAAAAAAATTGTAAATTTACAATTGCAGCAAAAAATTATAAGGACTTTACTGTAAAAGTACTTTAAAAATGTTCTTCTAAAACAAATTCGTGGTTAAAAACTGAGTTTTTTTCAAGTATTTTTACAGTGAAGTCCTTATAATTTTTTGCTCAAACAAACTCGGCTTTTGGAAAGGACGTGTCTTTGTAGAGGGTTTCGAACAACTTTCGAGGAAGCCAATGAAAAACTACCGGCATTGCTCCAGCTTACGTAAACATGAACTATAATTCCTTACTTCCTAGTTTTGCGCGAATTTCTGTGATATTATGACATCATTGTAGTCGGCCTGACAAGGTAACAAAAAGCTGAGAAAAACAGTAAGGTGGACTAAGGCGTCTCTTCGAAAGTAAAGTGTGTTAAACTGGGAATGCGCTTGTGCTTCTAGGTCGACATTCCGGAGCAGCTTCCCAACGACGGAAACAACCCTTACTTGTTTAACACGTAACAAGAAGCAGCGACCCTTCTCACCCCTTTTCTCCTTAGGGATAAGAAAACGTAAAAACATGTCGTCTACTTTGGTTTTCAAGAAGAAGTTTACACTGGGGAAAACGAGGGCCACATGGTGTGCTTCACTCGTCGCACACTTCGTAAGACTTAGCAGGCTTGCATGGGAGGGTTCTAATCATTGAAATCTCTAATCAACTTCACCGACAACACTCCTTACAAAGAAGTCCATCTTGAAGAAGAAAGACAGACGTCTATCTTAATGGCGTAGTTGGCCGCTGTTCAAAACGCTATGACGCATCTACGTTTCACTCCGGGTTTATTTCTCCGTTATGGCAAACGACGGATTCCAAAGCTATCAAACACTCCTTGTGACTTAAATATACTACGATTACGGAATGCTACGGTCACTATGCGAACAAAGTAAACCAAGTTGTTTTCACGATAAAATTAACAGACTCTTGTTAAATGCTGGCTCTTTTTCTTTCCCTGGGGTTCGAATGTGTGCCACGCAAGTAATAAGCTGAAATTTTTTAGTGTATAAATGGGCATAAAGGCTGATAGCATGTTTGAAAGTATAAATGAAGCCAGATGCTGTTTTCATGTCTGGAAACTTCAGAAATCAAGAGACATTAAGCCTTCCCAAGTGCTAATTACAACTAGCTTCACCATTTCATAGAAGTTGGAGCGCGTTTAATTTGTACGAAATGACGATGAGTAACTTCGGAATTTGAAAAGTCTTCCATTCTTATATGCCAATAAAGCGAATGATCATAGGAGCTCCACAAGTACAGTTAGCGACGACTTGCAAGAACTTGTGCTAGCTGCATACTGACACGTTTGAGACCAAGACGAAATGAACGTTTCCTAGAACCAAGAAACCTAACAGGAAGGTGCCTCGAAATGCTTTACGGTCGAAACCTTCAGAATGTCGTGAAAAGTGCTTCCATTTTCTTTATCTATCCTGAAACTGAAAGGAAGAAAAAGAAATAAATGAACTTACCGTGCTATTGCGCAATCCCGTAATTTTACTTATTCCATATTTGGGACTGATTAAGACGACGCTTTCCACATTAGAATCCTATTGGAAAATACAAAGGAGTTATTGTTTTCATTCCTTGACGATAAAAGAGGGGTTCCAGCAACATTTACCGAAAAGCTAGTTGAGAAACACTTCGCGCCATAACTCGGTAAGTCTGCAATGATCTTGAGGTAATGGAGCTTGGCTTGGAGTGCTGTTAAGTGCTTTTGCCCAGGTGCGACCAAGTTTTGATTCGCTTTGAGGAAGTGCGAAAGGAGTTTTCGCAGCTCTTTACGTTTCATAGCGTCAACCAACGAAGCAGGTACAAATCGTTCTAGCCCAAACTCTCGCCTGCAATATGAGCAAATTAAACGTTAGGATAGCACAAGTATAATGGAATCATTACGTCCGGAAGATACCACCTGTAGCGTGACGAAAAATGATAATCAATACCACCCTGGGTACGAAATTTAGGACAGTAATCTCTACATTCATGTTGTTAATCGGTTTTGCAAAAACTGTTTGTGAACGAAAACGCGTACGGCGAGTTACTCCGGTTAAGGTAAGAAAAGAATCGCTAAAATTCTGTTTTAAACATAAGTATAAATAAAAGATTCCTTTTCGTAAAAAACATTTCTGATGCAACCACCGTTGATTTAAACTCACACGCAATATTATAAACCTCGCAACTTTAACGTAGCCTTTTCAATATTACACTACATAACATTCTGACTCTTGTCGACAGTTACACTATTGCACTGCAGTGCGATATTCGATTAAATATTGAACATTCAAAGTATAACCTATTTCTACTACATAGAAGTGAGCTCGTTAAAGTAGAGACCGCGTAAATGGAAGGATTACTTCATGATACAATTTACAACATTCCTCATCGTCTTTCTTAGAACGCTGAGGCATTTTGTCTCCGAATGTTCTCAAAGTTTATACCTTATTCTTCAGTACTATGTTTACCTACTGTAAATATAAGGTAATAGTGTGCAGGTACAGATCATTGAGTAGCTAAGTATCGTGATCTGAATCCTTTACAAAAAAAATTCGCAAAGAATCGAATTTCATTTGATAGAAAACTTACTCGACATTTTTGACCGTCACTTTCCCTTGCATTTTATTGGAAACTGCATGCTGCTGAATGTGTAATGCTGCCAGTCGTAAAGCGATGTCGTATTTGAGCTCAGGCGCAAAGCGTTCTTGCACCACGTCGTTGCAACACTATCATAAAAAATGCCCAAAATTTAAAGGAAAAATAAGAGAAAAAGGAAGTGAATGGATTCAAGAGTGGTACTAAAACGGAAAGATTTAAAGGAGCTTGTGGAATAGAAGCAACCTACTTGCATGAACAAGTACTCAAAGGCTCCCGTATCTTTCCGTAAAAGCTCGTAAGCGTCTTTGGGAACGAAAGCGACTCTCAGCAAACATCGCAGATTATGTGCACCGGGACGCGCCGCAATCTAGAATCAAATGCGTTTTTGAGTAAAAAGAGAGATATACCAGCATAAAATATGCAAGAAAATCCCCATTAACCTTCTCTGCATTACCTAACTGTGAAAGCTCACTACGCGTAACAAAAAAACTTATACTTCCTAAAAACTAACTTAATTCGGAAAAGACCCCAAGTCCATTCAAACGGGGATTACAAAACCACGTATACTAATTAAGTTACCCAGAGTGTCACGTTCAAAGCGAATGTGACCCCTGTTTAATATGCATAAGCTTCACGGTTTCCTTTTTCCTCTGCTGACAATTAGACACGAACGACTTCCGCAGCGAGGGCACGGGAGACTTTCGTTGAAGTGAATTAAGCTCTAAATAGCCTTCTCGTTAAAAAAGCTGTCAAGCTTTAATTAAATTCGAAAATATTAAGCAAAAAGTAATAAGCGAGAACTGTTGGACGTACTCTGGCCAGGGATTCCGTGGAATCAAGCAACGTCAGTTTATTGCGACGTAAACTTTTGACGTGTTCCACACAAAGAGAGAAATGGTCCATAGATTTGAACGAAAGCTTTTGTTGCAAAGAAACTAGGACGTCAGCAACAGTGGTAGCCGAATCATATTTAAACGATTTGGTTTGGCCGTTTTCTAGGTAGACTTTCATCACATTGGGTAGAAACGGCAACGCTTGATCACCTTGGTCTCTTCTCATCTAAACGAAAACAAAGAAAAATGGAGAAGACTGATGCGAGAAAAAATGAAAAACAAACTTTCTGCCGACTTACCATGGAGAGCGGCGTTCCATTGATAACCACGCCCTCTGCGAAGCGAACTCTTGACGGGTTGCTTTTTAATTTCGCCTTTTTGGCTGCACTGAGAATCGCAGACTTTCTTGCGGACTAGACGGGGAAAAATAGGGAAACAAAAAATGTGAAAACCATCACACTAAGGACAGTCAGACAAGTTTTTCCTTACATTGTCTAACGGCGGTTGGCACACCGTAAGTTGCACCGATTCTTTGCATGACCGGACTAGTTGGATGACATGATCCCGTGGCGCATTCCGCACATCTTCACCATTGATTTCTAAAATTTGGTCTCCTGGCAGCAATTTTTCGACACTGGGTCCGCCTTCAGTAACAAATCTATTTCACCAGCGACAAAAATAAAAGATGTTTTATTCTTCTCATTCTCTTCGAACGAGTTACGCCATGATTTCTAACGTTCAGGAACAATGGGAAAAGGAAGGTGGAGCAAAGGAGACAATGGGGTAAGACGAAGCTGAAATACGGGGGCAAGGTACCGGATCAAATGGGAGGCGCTAACACAAAAAATGGGTTAAGCTACCGAACTTACCTGACTATAACAGGTCTTTCGCTGCCAGCTACAAAACCGAACCCTAATTCAGGATGACGGGCCAATTCCACGTGCCTAGGTTGCGGAGGGTCTTCGGTCCAATCTTTCCGAGGATCTTCGTATGTTGTGGTTTTGTTGAGATGGCTAGAATGATGAGACAGTTAGCGACGCTCTTGTAAATACAATTTTCCTGCTATACTTTTCAAAGCCCCTGGACAGAACTGATAGAAATAGGAAAGCAATCCAATTTGATTGACTACGCCTGGTGCTTTTTCATAACTGGTTAAAAGCTATTGTGTGCGTGGTCTTACTTAAGTACTCAACACTTAAATCTTGTACGGTTATCACTACATGAAAAAGTAGGCCTATTTTTGCCTAACAATCCTGTTCCCAAATTTGAAAATGGCACTACTCATTATTCTTGGCTAAAACAGATTCCATGGATGGATGCTAGTCTGAAATATCTACAGTGCCTGAAAAAAAATCTTTCAGCCATTTTTAATTTCCTTAAAACGTATGGAACAGAACCACGAATTTCCAAACCTTTTAACAGCGATTCCTTTTGAAGTGCAGCAAACATAGACCCACTCTGCTCTTTATGCGGAAAAATCTTTCCAAATGATACAGGACAGGCTTACAATATGAAACCCCAACTTTTTTTCTCTAAAAAGCGAGACGACTAGAAGAGAATGATTGCTCCAGAAAAATTCGATGATTTTTTCCTTGTGCAACTTTACAAGGAAAAGAGCCCAGAAATGAATCGCTTTCTTATCTCATTCTTCTCCACAGTTTGTTTAGTTGTATACATCTCCGGCGGTTTCCAAAGCTGTGGATTTTTTTCCCCAGCTTCATGCGTGAGAAATTACAACATGGGAAAAAGATTTGCTTTTCCATGGAGCCGCCAAATTTTAGATATTGTTATCACGTTAACTTGCTTCGAAATCCACCCCCACCCGCCAAAGAAAACGCCTAGGCCACTTTTCCTGGTCTATCCTTACATTTTCATAATAAGAGAAAAACATATTCAATTTACTTGACGAAGTAAGGTTTGCCTTCGCGATCCAGGGCAGCTTCCCATCCATAAGGCAACGGTGGAGTTTCTGCCGCACTCCCACCTCCATGTCCGTCCCAATTACCCAACGGGGGTAACCAAGACGAGGTCTGGTTGCTGTGGCTTTGCAGAGAAAAGGGCACAGAAAAAAAAGAAAAAAAGACACGAGAGATTAGCAAAGGAGAAAAACGACAGGATGAGTGATGCTGCGGATTAGAAACCGTATTCTAATTAAGAGATTCTCTTTGACATTTCCCTCGAGTCTTGTACAGTATTTCCATAATTCCCCTTAAACGAGCAGAAAACTGAAGACCATGTGCCCAGGCATGTCTTTTATTCGAGCTCCTACTCGTCTACTTGTTCGCGCTTTAGAAATGACGCAGCAGCAGCCAGAACTTTGTGACCTGCCTCAGAAAGCTCTCCGGGTTAATTTTCTCTTGTATTGCTGCGGAGATGCTTACAACCAATCCGACATATGGGACACGTTCCTAATTGGAATGTTCACTGCTCACTCGTAACTCCTGCTATGGTATTGGATGTCAAACAATAGAGTTCTATTGCTTGATTAGTCGCAAACAGAGTCGTGTTATACGATCCTAAAATCTGTCTAATTAAACTTTCCCGAAATGGCGCACCAGACACTTAAAAAATGAACAGTGTGAAAATTACAGCGATACATAAAACGACACCCAAGACCACAAACACACGTGTATCCTGTTCGGCAAATGTAACAAAAGCGTGTCCAATTTTCAACGGAAAGAAAAACTTTATCGTATTGTTAATTCTACAACTCCAACAAACGTCACTAGCGTATTTTGTATAAAAGCAAATTGAACCTATGGGGGAGCGTAATGTGACAGTATTGCTTCAACACGCTCAAGTCCGTTTCACCCTGTGTTGACGGGTAGATGGCCCGTTTTCACGGAAGTACGTGTAAACCAGCCTTAATCCCTCAATCCTAAACGAGACAAGGCACAAGGACCGAAGCTTGACAGTTGAGCTGACCCTGCTCTAGATAACGAAAACTATGTAATGCACGTTTCCACAAGTTATACAAATATACTTTCCACTCGGTTGGGCTTTCAGCTTTTAAAGAGAGGCCTTAGGACAGCTACAGCTCATTTCGCCCGCCTAGGTTTCTTTGACAGAAGACTTTATTACTCATTTCCTTGTCGCTACCTCTAGCAAGATTACATACCAAACTGGATATTACTAGACTTAACTTAAAAAGGAAAGGGCTCTTTCTTTCCATCTTTGGACGAAGGGGATACAACAAACCCTGCTAAACGAACCTTACACTATGATTGCCCCCGCAAATTCGCTAGAAAACTGAAGTATTAAATCTAACGAACAGAACACAGAACAAATTAACAGCAATTTATGCCCCTTATCTTCCTTGAGGATTACACAGAATTTTTGTTTCAGGACATCCGTACACATTTGTCAGAATTCTTCACAATGAGATTCTATCAATACTTCACGCCGCCGAGAGCTCGTGCGTGAAACCTTTTTCACAAAAGTCTTTAGTTATTTCAGGAATTCTACAGCATTTTGCCGCCTCTAGCAGGAGAACACTTTTGCTCGCAAATACGCTCTCAACATTTTCGGGGGAAAAAAACTTTGGGGCAAGAATCTTTTTATCGGTCGAACCGTTCAAACGCAATTTTCTGCTACGTTTTCACTGTTCTAAACCCAGCCTGTCCTTAAGGAACTACATTAAAAAAAATCCCTAGATCAGACAAAGATATATAGTAATATTTATTTCTTCGAGATGGTATAGAGACTAGCAAACCTTCCAAATTCAATCTCTTCAAAATTCCTTATCTCGCTTTCTAATGCAATTTGGGACTTTACGCTACTTCCCAGCTTTTCGCCATGCTTTCATTTAGGTGTTTTTCCTCAGCTTCACTTTCTTTTCATTCCGCTTTTATGACACACTTGCCCATCTACATCTCCCCGATCAACCTCTAAACGGCCCCTTCCCTCATCCCCTCTTCAGCGCGTTTAACATCGCAGGGGAGAATGAAATTCCACCAACTAAGGTGGCAAAAAGGCCGTTGGCAGGTACCGAAAAGGGGGAATAAATGATTCCTTAGACTCTGCCTTAGTTTCGCATCTAAAGAAGCGTGGGCTCCGTCAGATGCGTCTTATTTCTACGCGAAGATGGCTCGTCCCAGGCAGCGAACCTCGGAAGTGTGGAAGGGCGAGCTGGATGGGCGGGCTGGGAAAGAGAACAAAACGCGACACGGTAAGCGAGGAAGAACGCGCACGTTTGGGGACTACCAAAGAGAGACTATGAAGAAATAACAAACATTCCCAATGGCTCCCCCGTGACAGTCTTATGGCGGCGTTTTAACAATAATATGGCTACAACCAGTCGAATATGAGCTCGCAATAAAACCTTCCTCTTCAGAGCTAGAATCCCCTTTCATTGAACGTACTACTTTCTTCCCTTGTGATGATGATTTTGTCCTCCTATTTTTTGTTTAGCATTTCGCTTTCATTTTTTTTTACTTGACTGCTTTTCCGATTCGTTTGCCTTTGGCAGGGTGTGGACGATGAACGGGTTGTAAGGAGCCCAGTTTGAACGTCTGTAGTAATCCTCTCAAACTGCAACTCGCCATAATCGCTATTTTATGAGGGAACAGTGTTTTCCAGGCCCAGGAAGCAATACACCGGGACGACACTTAAGCACTTGCACGGAAACAAAAACTGGACGTGCGTACTAAGGTAAACTCGTAATTAACAAGGAGATGCTTTTCCCCCGCTTGGGCTCAGGAACTCATTTGGACAAGTTTAGCAACTTTCCTGGGAGCGAATTAGTGGCTACACGCATTCGACGCCATGCGTCTACGACGCCGGGTTCAGTAATAGCGCACACACTGTGCCGAACAGTATGGGCTCCGTTCCAAGAAGTTCTTCTTTTGCTCTCCTTTTTTTCCTTACTCTCCACGCGGTCCAACACGAGAGATTGGTGTGTAGGACACTTCTCAATAGCTTCTCACAAGTCCGGAAATCGAAATCTTCTCGTTTCCCTTGTTGTAAATTAAAACTGTTTTTTTTTCCTCTTCAAGGATCTCTACTGAAGGAGACAAAGATGCGCTGCACTTATTCTCCCCTGAGGAACGCAAAATCTGAAACCAGGACACAAATACTTCGACGGCCCACTTAACCAACTGTATGAACGGTACTATCACATTTTTTTTCTCCCCACAGTCTCATCACATGACATCAACAGTCATCACATGATTTTTTTAAACTTATTCTAAGGGGTACATCTGTAAACTGTTAATCCCAATGTCTGTCGTATTTTGATGGTACGAGGTGTAAAGCATGTGCTCACGCCAAGAGTATAGTGGACTGACAGCAGAATCCCAATGAGCGCTAGGTTTTCCCAGCTTGCTTCTGCTTCTCTTCCGGAGTCCAGCAAAGCGCAAGGCGAGAAATCTCCCAAACTCCAGTTTGGCACGCATATAGCGCTAGTCGTGGGGTTCTTATACGGGAACGCAAGCAGACAGCTTACACGGTGTTTGTTGTGGTACTTTGCAAGAGCCGCAAGGTACTTTATCCCGAGATTGCGGTTACACGTGAGCCAAATTTGGCACAAAAGATCTCTTTTCGGGAGGCAACACCAAACCAGGCGACAAAAGCGATCAGGAAGTACCTTTTAGAAACGGCTTTTTTCTCAACTCAGTTCCAGAGAACTTTCAGAGCAGCACACATGGAACAGAACTAACAGAGGTTCGAGTTTGGGAGTAAATAGTTTTTACTCTTGAGTTAATACAGTGGGAATGCGAAGTAGTGCTGACCAATCAAAGATTGCTAGGAAACTTAGTGGTGTTTTCTCTACATGCATGGAGAAAAATGGTAGCCTCGAAAGAAATATGGAAGTGAAAGAAATCTGACTTATTTTGGCCATTATTTATGGCAAGTCCTGTTCTCAATAAACAGCAACTGTGTTAACACTAACAACATGTTTCCCTGATTGCCGGCGTAAGCTTTCGTAAATTGCTGGCGTGCGTTCGTGTCTTAATAAATAAAGTAAAGTTAATTCGTGATTAGTGAATTCCCATTATAATTTTTTCTTCATATAGAAAGTGTAACATTTAGTCTTTTGCCTTCTCCGTATAATCACCCAGTGATCAAAGATTGTGAATAAGCCAATACTAACAGGGCAGACTTGAAAATGCGTAGATTTTTTGCATAGTTGAGTCTGTTATGTGACAAATTGGACATACTTATGTTATCACTACAACTGATAGTTGACTATCGTAATTGGTGGTCTCTATAACACTGTATTATAAGGTTTTACAAGCGCAGACTACACTATAAGGAGCATAACTTCTGCTAAAATACAAAATAATGTATAATTGCAAAATGTCTCTTTTTTGCAATTAATTGCAAAACTTTCTTAAGTTCCACTCGTGCACAGAAATCACTGTCAGTCTTCAGAGTTGCATTTAAAGCTGTGAACAACGACTGATTAACTGTGCAGATAAGAAGTAATCAATTAATGCTAAACAAGCAAGATTTTTGTAGCAAAAAATTGTACACATTAATGACTATAGATTTACTAAACTACGGTACCTGTTATGATAAGGTTATTACACTACCAGGTTCTCATTTAGTTACCACGCGATTCTTCGCAAAATACGCGATAGTATTTTGGTAGACAGTCAGGCTCGGTGGAAGTAGAAAACGTATAGGGAAAGTTTTCCTTGGGTTTATATTTAACCTGCCCGGTTGAACGCCTGCATGAAGATGATGACTGGTGATTTGTATTTTACGCCCGTCCGCATTGCGTAGACACCTTGCCCCCCAATCCGAGTTTTATTTAAAGCTCCAGTTTGAGACACTATTTTTTCGCTCATTTGCAAAGAAACCCTTCAACTTGTCGTCTTCATATCTGATTAGGTCCGCTCTGCCTTCCCTTGTAGTTTCTGTCATACTTAAACAAGACTTCTTGAGTGTTCTGTCTTTTAAAAATACCCTGACAGACTATAAATAACGTAAAGTATGACTTCTTCAGAAAAAACGACAACCCGAGGTTTCGCTCGTAAAGTCACATCTTATGCGGTTTTTCTCCACGCATAATGGGAAACAGCACAAGGTTTTAGCACCGCCGTCTCGTGAAAAGTAATTATAATCTCGCTTCACGCGTTGTTCGAATCCGCGCGACATAGCTCGCGCACTAATCAAGAACTCGACTGCAACCTCTTTCTGACGCCTGGCTGAACATTATTTTCGGCCTTAGTTGATTTTTCTTTTAACGAGCCGCGCTTTTTCTATGCCGTTTATGCGTGTAACGGTTTTAGGGAGAAAAACCTTGAAACATATGTTCCAACTAGTCAAAACAACCGACAAAGTCCCAAGCCGAAGACTCGCCAAGAAAAGCGGAACTTGACCAATATAAAAAGCCTGTGTGCTGGAGATGGAGGGTGGAGGGGGAGTGGGAGATCCGGAAGCGTGGAACTCGGAGCATCAAATTAACCTTCCGACCTCTGTGTGAGGGTGGCAGCTGGATAAGAATGGCGAATGAAAAGTGAGAGCACTGCGGTCGCTCTAGCACGCGTACTTGTCTCCCAAGAAACCCTGTTGTAAAGATACGACCTCCAACTTTTCTTTCGCTTAATTGTAATACAAACTGCTCCCCAGGTCTGTCGTGTTCTTCAGCTCTTGGGAACTTGTGCTCGACCCGGAGTCTCCCACTTCAACAGAGTTCGAAACGTAAATTACAATCTCGGCAACAATTGCACGAACTCGGTAAGCCCCTGCGTAATTTATCACGTCACAAGGGCAACTTGCAATATCTTTCTCCTCTAATTGGCAAAGCTTGTTCAGAATACGGTTCGCCATGTACAGACTTACGCCTCAACGAGCACCAATTACTGCCATAATGCTAAATCTGCACGGATTTTTCGAAAAGTGAGTCCACGGAATCAATCAATATATTTACAATTAAATACACTAGTAACAAATAAATAAAAATAAAATAAAAAAATTGAATCAGAATAGGTAAACGGCGATTTCTTTGGGGAATGACAAGACAGCATAATAAAACTAAGCGAAAAAGCGAAAATTCCGTAAATAATTCTTCCCTTCCTAGCTAAACAGTGCGTGTGTTTTGAAGTTACATAATAGTCTAAATGCAACATAACTCGCATTCGCACTATAAACCTGGCCATTAATTCGGTTTGAAAGTTCTCAACTGGGTTATCAAAGTTGAAAATGCAAAGTTAGGAATGCGCATTTCTGCCTCAAAACTCAGTCAACGGTCATAACCTAAGTGGCTTTGTTCTTGAGTGGGAGCTAGCTGTGAGCTCTATTTTGATAAACAAAAGAGTAAAACGTTCCAAGTGGACTCATTACCGGTCCGTACCGTCTTTATGCCCCTCTCTTTAAAATCGTCTTTCCGTGTGAGCTATGCAAGTTGGCATAAGATTTATACATGTCATGAATTATACACAATAGGACTCCTCGTATCATATCTTAAGTTTTACACTTAATAATAAGAGCAAAAGTTTCTTGCAACTTAGACAATAGCGTTCATGACACTAAACTTGATTTCCGCGACAAACTATGCCATAAACCATCAAAGTCAAGCGGGTCAAATATTATAAACTTAGAACAAAGCCAGACGTCAATAAAATCACGTGTCCTAAGGAGTTGAGAAGCGGATCGGCTCCAAAGGCTTCCGCACCAGGCACTATACATATAATCAGTTATCCGGCGACGGGATTGAACTTGAGTGTCAACCCGTTAAGAAGAAAGGCTAAGAGAAAAAATAAAATAAAAGAGACCTCCTCTTCAGCGGAGTGGATATTTTAGAGGTGTCCAGGAAGGTAATAGGTGTAGAGCCGATGCAAGAAAATAGTGTGGCAATGCCATTACTGAGAACAGAGAAGGATGTTTGTGAAGTGAAGCGAAAGCAATGGAGGACAAATTAGGATCGACCGGGTAAGCGAAGAGCTGTTCTTTAAGGAGGGCGACGACACACAAAGTCCGACTGGAATTTACATAAAATGGTCCTTTGCCCCAGTTATCCTCCCAGTCCACTCATAAATTCAATCATGCAAGAGCTCACTTTTGCAGTAATAGGTAGAGCTTTGTCAGTAACGACTTTAAGGCCTTAGAATTCTTTGCCATTAAGTTGATGGGTTTAAGTTTAGGTGATAAAACCCACCTTTCCGCACTTTCGGATTAATTGCCATACAATAAGTACAATGTAACACCCAAATACAACATAGGTTCAATTATTGATTGCCATTGGTGCCCCTTTCCTTACGTTACCTGTACCTAGGAAAGCTATTAATTTGGGGAAAGTTCTATGGGTTCAAGAGGACTAGCAGACAGATGTGGCGCTGAAAGCACTACAAGTTGACACGGACAACAAACAATGCTGCGTGAAAATTTCAAAGAAATGTAGAAGCGTGGGTGCTGCAGTGTTTCACGCCATCTAACGACGAGAATCCGAGGCTTTTGTTTTGTGCACAACTCCGTGAAAAGAAAACGATTCTTGGCCCTAGGAAACCAACGGTCGCAAAATTGACGTTCTTTTCTTTCTTACACACGAGGAAATATTGTCAACTGCTCTACCTTATTTATTTTATTTTTTTTAAAGACAAACTGGGACACCGTGGTGTCCCATTATCGTATTCGGCTTCCGTTTTATTATTTATGAACGATCGGTCCTAATCTTGTGCGAATGTTCAGAATTACTCTTTTCTTTGGTTAGATAAAATCTACAATTCGTGTTTGAGTGAGGTACTTAATGAGTGCATTTTTGTATAACAAGTTGTTCTCAGTACGTCCTTTCTTCGAATCCTAATATAACATCCAACGTAATTGGTTTGCCCTTGATGCGCAGCTTATCTACTAGATTTCTTCTCTCCGTATTAAAACTGTGGCATTCTAATATTAAGTGCACCTACGCTTTCCTCTTTCTCCTACATCTCCTACACGTCGGGTCGTCTGTAACGTGGAATCTCTTCATCCATGTCCCGATTTTCCTGTGGCCGCCCACCTTATTTGTATGACTTTCGATATTGACGATAAATGTAGTTTGACTATGCACTTATAATAAAAATAATCCTCTTCAAATAATAAGGCATAGAAATCCGCACCAGACAAGTTTAAACGGTTAATCGTCAATATAATTTCGGAGAAATTTGCCAAGGTTTTAGTACAGTTATTTACGGAAGATGGACATAAAGTTTACCAGAAAATCTGTTTAGTGAACTACCCCACTTCATGTGAATTTCCTCTCAAAATAAAATGCAACAATTGACTGTACCAGACCGAAATTTGTGTAGGCTAAGTGAAATTAAATTAAAGCTGGACAGAAAATAAAACGTAGATCATTTTTTGTGAATTTAAATCACACTGACGCGGAGTAATCGCAATCGTGTAATCGCTCATAGGTATCCTAGTAACAAGATACCTATGAGGATCAATTCTAGTTTAATCTAGCCTGGATACGACGCAGATAATAGGTACTCGAGATGAAAATGACAAGCTCGTTTAACATGGTTTGCTAACAGCCAATTTCAGGCGTCTCTTGGCCCTTGATAACTCCTAAATGTTTTAAGTTTGTCGAAATGCTCGAACACGAAGTTTCATAACTTCATTCCTATAGAAATGAAGTAATGAAACCTTATACGAAAATAAAGAATAACGGAGCAGACAAGTAGCTTATGGGCAATTAAACTCAATTCCAGTAATACTCATTTAATTAGAAAATGTTAAAAATAAAATTTGTGTTGACGAGTTTGCTTTTATCTTCGAAGCGCTCTAATTGGAATAGGCCAAGATAACTTATAAAGCATATCGTAAAAAAATCCAATTTCGAAAAATTCTCCTGGCTAAGTTGTACATATTATTAAATACAGTACAACATTTTTGGTTTATTCCTTTAAAATACGCAGTTATTGGAAACTCATTAACGCAATTTTCTCGTCATTCCTATTCAGTAAATATAAAAAAGAAAAAGTGTATACAGTATATACACAGAGGATATACAGCCTAACTTTCTTTCTTAGATCAAGTGCCGTATCAAAGTGAAGTTTAACAATCCAGGGCAGGCCATATAATTTGACTGCACATCAAATCAAGGCTACATGATTTATATGCAAGCTTGCAACGCGCTAATGAAAAGCAAACGGGATATTAAAAATATATATAATACGTAAAAAAAGTAAATAATAAAAATAATCGCTATATCATTAAAACTTTAAAGGCTTAAAAGCCCTAATCAAAGGGTTTAAGAACACACTTCTGTGTGGTAGCTCGTTAATCTGTTGTCTCCTTCTAAGGACCAATTTACACTCCTAAACAATTCCGAACACGCAGCGGGTCAAAATAGTTTGGCTCCCCACTTTTCTTTCCAGTGTAAATTGCCTGCGGAGACTTTTATTTTCCCTTCCTTGCGTGGCATTGGAATTCACAAAGAAATTCTTCCGGATTTTATTTTATGGCACTATTTTCTCCGTATTTAGGTGCACTATTCCCCCTTCTATATACGCCTCTAGTGTTATAAAAAGTCCCAAGTTTGCGAAGAACTGGACTTTACCCCCCAACAGCTCTATACCATTACGCTTTTTACTCTTCCACCCCTCTCTTCCAACGCCAGCAGCTTGATGCTGTACAATCTTCGTATTTCTACATATTTTACGTTTATATACTGTTTTAGTGCCCTTATAGCCATCAAAGTCTACCCATCTTCCATCGATACCAAGTCCACTCGCGGACTCCCTGGTGCCACTGCTATAACCTACATCCGCGAACTACATTCCGACAATGACAATATTGTACTGGATTTCTGGTGCTTTCTGTGTTATTGATGGTACTCAAAGAGAATTAACTACACACATGCTCGCGAAGACTGAAGTCAGTATTCTCTCTTTCCTCCAGATTTATCCAGTGTTTAAATTTGTAGGAAGAGTTCGCAAACTATTCTGTATAAATTTTGCAAAATTTGGAGTTGTAAAAACGAGATAAAAAATACGGTAGAAATAACGAATATCTTAAAAGTAACTGTCCTGTCTTTTAGTTTTGCGTAACATAAGAAAGAGAAACGTAAAAGGAAAATGCACTCAGCGAACGTAAATTTTCACACGAAGTAGGTTTTTTCCCTTAGAAAGAATTGCTGAGCTGACTCAATGTGCCGGTTGTCATTCCCAGTCGACAAGGCGGCGTTTGGTGGATGTGACAGGAACACAAACAGTCCCAGTAGGCAGCGATTAAGTCAGGATGGAGAAAAAGACGTAACGTATGTTACCTGTCCTTCGCTCTTCCTCTCAAAGGACCGAACACTGACAGTACACGTGTACCGGAAGGCTGCAAAGAACTACTCAGTCAATACCTGTTACTTTGGGCTCGTTTCTTTTGCTTCTTCTTAATTTGCCACGGCCAAACGGGAATCGAAGAAGAGGATGATGAACTGTGCTTATTGCCCATGGCTTCAAGCTCCACTCATCCATTCCTCACAGAAATACAGCGAATCACTTCCAACTGACGATTCCCAGGATTTCCATTTCTCTGGGCGAGATTCCACCAAAGTATTATTCATCAGAGGCTCAACAGCTTACAGCTGCATGAACCGCTGTTAACATCCTCTTTTCACCCAAAGATTTGGGAAGAAAAAACGAGTGAGAACGGTTTTACGAACACTTGTCTCTAACTTTCTTTTCTTCCCCTTTTCACTGACGCAAGGAATAAAACAGAACCATTCTTTAGCCGGTAAAACGAGCGCCAGGCAAGTTATTTGCCGGGTGCAAATGATGACTTCTGACGTCAGGCCTTTTAACGATTCCCACTAATCACCTCGAGGAGATTGAAAGTGACCAATCAACCTCTCCGGCCCAGTAATCAATCTTTTCGGTCAAGATCTCTTTGTCAAAGTGGGACTCGGAATTTCGTAACATGTCCCACCAAATCCGTGTCGAACTCTCCTAGTTAGGTAGAAGGAATCCGTGGGTTTCTCTCCAGTAGCGCACGTGTGAACTGCTGAGGGCTTTCTTGCTCCCTAACAGATTGATCGAGCTAAACCTGATACTCCGCGTTCCAAAGCATTTTCCTCCAAACTGCATGTCGCCATAATAAGCACTTGGGAATCAAGCATCTTTTAATGGAAACCTTACACTGCGAGACCTCGCTGATTAACAACGTTTGTGTTCGGCGACAAAAAAACAACAACGTTTTTCCTCTCTCACTCTCCTGAAATATTTCTTCACGATGATTGCTCAACCACAAAATTCGGCAGCTTTCGAAAACGCGCCCCAGGGAGAGACGCCGCAAAGACGAGCACTGGAATCGACTGTATGGCGGAAACTGATGAGGGTGCGTGTGCCCGAAGTGTTCCTGGCCTTAAGGGGAGGGCGTTGCTTGTTTTCAGGCGAACGACGACTCGGTGATCACCCTGTCCGAAGAAGTAGGAGAGTGCGGGGGAGGGATTCTCGCAATACAGGAGTTGATACTCTGTCCGGTTCTTTTTTTCCCTCTTTTTTCTTTTTTTCTTTTTTCCCCTTCGGCAATGCGTCCCTATGGAGAACTACCAATTTTCTAACCTCCCTTATCCGTCTCCATCATATAGACGCACTTTCTGTCAACATTTATAGGTCAAACAATCTGATCTAGCCTCCTCGTACCTACATGGGACTCGATCAGATAATCAGGTTTGGGGCGTGTCATCGGATTAGCTAGATTTCTGCTACACTAGAATGGAGTTCGTCCTTGTGGAAAAAAAACGGGTTCACGCAAGGGGCTAATGTTCGTAGTTGCATTTGGAGTAGTGCCGAAATGCGCCTCGACCCTTGGGGGAGCGAAAGGGGGACTTTTCAACGTAACTTGAGAAGGAACGTATTCTACCCTGGCTGGTACTTCAAGGGGCCAGTTTGTATCCATGGATTCAAGGCGGGGGGAAAAACGCTCTCGTGTGCATATTAAATAAGGAAGACAGCTATAGGAGAAGAATAGAGAAGTAAACGCGGGATACCCTTACACCCGTCGTTGAACATGGAGGGAATAGAGGTAAGAGTTAAGAAACCTGGAGAGATAAAAGATAAGCGTTCCTCCCGTTCTGGGCTAAATGAGCGACGCATTTCAATGTAATGGTAAATAGCTCACGTGTATGGGATGGAGAAGATTCTCTGGTCCCTCTTTTCCCGCCAAAAGCGTTCTCATCTGCCGGAAGAGCAAACCTGGTTTGGGAGATCAAGGACTGCTGCAGAAGCATTGCGTATGGAGGGTGTTTGAGTATTCGGAGAATCCAAGAATACAACTCTTTTTTTTCTTGCATTACGGAGACGTTAAGAAATTGCTTCTCGTGCAGGTTCGTACAGTACGTTCGAAACACTACGTAAAGCAAATGTAACAGAATTTTGGTATCGTGCGTCTCCTCGCGAAAAACTACACGAACAACAGGAGACCAAACGACCAGATGCAGAGTTAAGGGAAACCTCGTGAAACCGTGGCAAGTTTCGTTTCACGAAATCGGATAGTCAAGTTTCTCTAGTAATAGGTTTTCAGAGTCTTTTTGACGTGCCCCGCCCGCCCCAGGGACACTGAAAGCAATGTGAGGAACTTGTACCCGTACGTCGAGGAAATTTCTTTTAACTGCCAAAAGATACTGTCAACTACCGAATTTCCGATACTCATTTTCGAGAGTATGTTTCAAGTTTTGTTCTTTTTTCCTAGCCCTGTACATCTGTGACCTGCTTGTTTAAAGACGTTGGCTTCACATTTTTCCAAGGTTGTCTTTAATGTGCGGACATAACAATGCATAACCATGTGTATAGTCCTCGCAGCACTCCGTTGCCATGCCATTGTGTGTTCAAACGCATCTTCGTCGCTAAAATGATACGGGAATCTTTTCCTGCTCTGAACATTGGGAGGGAAAAGAAACTGAGCCAGAAAGAAACTTGGGTTCTTTTAACCCGGGAATACGATTTCCCATTCCAAAGTTTAATGTACTTCCGCGAGAAAATGAGGCAGAAGGGAGTTGGGGTTGGTGAGAGAGACAGTGGGCCAAGGGGGTGAAGGGGAGATAAACCCTCTTTAATATCATTATTTTGCTCCAAGCTTTTTAAGGTTTGTTATATGTGGCTGAGCTCTATATATAACGTTGAGAGGGAAGACCCCAACTGCAGGATGTTGCCCGATAGCCTGACAGAAATCAATACTGTTTAAGAAGCTGTGATGAAGAAAAGCTTGTATTTGAAAAAAGGCCTTAGTTGCATTATCTATTCATACAATACGGGTTTGTGGGAAACAATCTACCACTTTTACAATTTCTCTCGTTACCACGAGATGCCTTCATAAGGGAAATAACTGCTACGTTATCGACATATGTCGTCACTAGAGGGCGATCCTCTGATATTACGAAAGACATTTCATCGAAGGTTATAAGAATACTTTACAATCTAAAATTGAGTCTTGGATTCTACGTCATAGTTCCGATATTGTTGGACCATATCTGGTCCCAAATCCGAACTTCGTTTATTTTATACGATTCATATCGTTCACTGCTGCTAGCTAAGTGTATATTGAAAACACGAGGAAAGTATTAGGCATTCCACGAAGGAATCCTAATTAAAACCGTCTACCTTTCTGAAAGACGAGAAATTTATGGCTTCGATAACAAAATATGAAGATTTCAACTGCGACAGCCGACAGAACACAATGAGTTTCACGTTGCTTTTTTATCATTAGAAAATGATTCTTGATCCTGGAAAATTTTTAACTTGCGCGTTGATATCTCCGTATTTTTATATATTAGCAAAAAACTCCACGCTAGTGGCACAACGCTAATGTAACGAACGGTCAACATGGCGCCATCTAGCTAAGTGAAACACTCAAGTACGAACAGACATATGAGGATTGTTGGCAGTGAGTGTGACGAACTTGGCGCTAGATTTTTACAACTGTTGTAGGTTTTAGCGTTCTTCCAACAAAGCATCCGTTCCACGGTTCTATTCCTTTTTCTCCCGCTTTGACTCCCTTTTTTTCCTCTGTAGAGAACAAAGTCAGAAAAAAACCTCCCACAACGAAAGTGAGAAGGCATTTTTTTAGTTGGAATACACCGGAATGGAAAAGGTTCCTCTTAGTACAAATATATTGATTTCCTCCCACTTTTCCCGTAACATAACTGAATTTTGTTTCTAGCTAGCGATAAAATGTACAAAAAGACACGTGTTTGCTTTACATGATAAGCTGTATTTCTGTGAAGGTAGCGAAATGTACCGGCAGTGAGGACAAAGATAAAAGGAAACTTTGAATGCGGGAACTCATTAAAGGTACAGAAACTAACCTAGTTAGCGGAAGGAGCAGAGATGCGACAGCATAGGTGCGTTTGTAAAGACGCTCTCTCATACAACTCTTGCTTGGTGACCAAGTGAACGGGACATAATCAAATTGCCTGATTAAAAAAGACTTGGCCTCTACATTAGGTTCGGTCTGTAACGCTGGTCTTTCTATAGACTTGGGAAGGATAATTGAAATAGCTCTATTTGCCGTCGTAAAGTTAGCCACAGCCCGTAAAAACATCCATTATCTAACTTAAGAAGTTCCACTCATGTGACGAATAAAAAGGCAAGCGGACAAAGTAGAACTTTTGAGGGAACACGTGTGTGTGTGAAAGTAAGAGCGGAAAGTTTTCCTTGTGAGCAGCTCTGAGACAATGGACGAAAGACGTGGGAACCAAACATTGGTTCGATTGCCTAATTATTTGAAGCAAGGACCTTTACTTTCTTTGTTGTAAGCTAAATTACTATCGTGAATCTAAAAGTGTGGCCGTGAAAATATGTGTCAACAGTAAATCAACGTAGGCTTGCTTCCATTCCTACGCCTATCGTTGGCAAAACAATGGATTGTTTTTTTTACCATTTTCAAATCATCGCACATAAGCAACAACCCGGAAAATTCCGCACTTACACTTGAGCATCTCGCTGAGAATTGTATCGACAGTTCGGTAGAAGCACTTAAGAAGCTAGAAGGGTTGAGAAGTTGTTTCCAACCCTGTAATTATTTTTAGGCAAGTTAAGACATCGACAGCTGAAGCAGCAAGGAGATCGACGAATCGTAAGTACTCTCGTTCAAATCTCGCTCTCAGACAGTGGAGTGTAACCAACTTGCCTGGCTTAACACGAATTCCCCCAACACTTTATTTTCCTACAATCCTTTGTAGATTTCAACTGAACAAGTGAAAAAAAAATATTTTCTACTCCTGTATACTAAATAAATTAATGTAAGAATCTTATGAAAATAAAATACACATAAAAGTTAAATTACAACGTAACTCAACTAATAAAATCTTACGTAACTTGAGTCATATACCACTGTGGGAAAATCTCGTAAAAGATGAACGTTCCAACAGCACATATTATACTGTCTGTTGCTAAAGTTTGCTTAATAAAACTGATAGTGTTCATTTTATTTATTTATTTTCCTTTCTATTAAATGTCGCTCACGCTGGGAGTGATGATGGACAAAAGCTTGTTCGTGTGCGAACGGCTACATTTGGAGACACGCAGCCTCCTACAAGTTAGTAAGCATGCCACTAGGCGGTGCTGGTATGAGGAAAACGTTGAATATCTCAGTTGAGTTGGCGCGTTAAACGAGCATGACACAAGTAGGAAGGAAGTGACGTTTTTATGACGCACTCCGTCTTCGTATAATTAACCATGCTAAAATGCAGGGTTTGCTTTAATGAAAGGAAGAAGGAAAACAACGTTAACTTCCACATTCTCTCCTCTCAGATAGCCCCATCATAAATACCTTCCCCAATCAGTAAAAACGTAGACGTGATGAGCTCGTTGTGGGTCTGTTTCACACCTGAATCACCACCCCGTGTCAGGAAATGAAGTCTAAAACCTCAGTGTTCGAAGTTCTGTATGTTATTATTTTCGCCGGAATCTATAAAATTTTCTCCCACAGAGCATGGGAAACGAGGCTTTAGACATGAAGAACGTTAATCACAGCCTATAGGACGGAAACTTCAAGATTCTTGACTAGGAAAGTCAGTTCCGAATGGATTTTCAGCCGACGGAATTACAATTTCAACACGCGAAAATGCTCTTATCACTCGATAATTTTTTTTTACAGAAAAATATTACGAGAGTACACGTCGTGACAATTTTCCCTGACATCTAAGCTTCCTGTCCATAGCGATTTAGGTAAAGGAACCCCTACTGCTTTTATCAAAGTGAGGGTTCATACAATATCTTCGATTGCTTAACTGGATTACTCCTTTTCTTGACACTACGCTCAGTTACGTATCAAATTGCCAACGTATAAATTTCCTGCTACTTGCGCTGTCTTCCTAATCACCAGGAGCCCTAGAAATCGTCAAAAGGCTGAATTAGCCATAAAGAAAGAATATCTACCATAAGCTTTGAACGACGTGACAATGAAACCGCAAAACGTGTCTTCCCTACTTCCTACCTTACATTCCTACGAGCACAACATAGTTATTTTATTGTGAAGCAAAGCTACGAGTTTTAGCTCAACTATAATCATTAAAGAGTCGCAAAGGGAAAGCCAGCAGCTTCGAATGCCGCAAAGCGTTGGCCATGTTTTACGTAATCCTCCGTAACCGAGAAATGTCAGTCCAAGTGTCAGGATAATGCCGTCCACATTAGAGAATCCTGTCGGAACACTTCAAAGGCCATGATAGGACTCATTAACAACGTTCCTCAAACAGCACAAGTTGGAATTGCACGAAGTTTGCAACTGAGTTATAAGGCCATGTCTGCTTTAATTAGACCACAATTTTCTCAGCTTGGCCTGCGACAAACTGCACGAGACTCAGTACGCTTCAAGAGTCTAGTTTTAATTAACACACGTCAAGGAAGTAAGTAACCGGAATAATTTATAATGAAAGTCTTAACCATAAACATTACTACGTTAATGAATATCTTATCAAATTGTTTTCCTTGAAAATCATAGTATCTTGATTAGTTGGCAGAACAAAGAAAATCTTATGGATAAATAAAAAGTATTGACTTGCAAATAATCATTCTCAATGCAACTAATTAACTTTAAATGGGTTTTCAATATAGTTGTTAATAACGAAAAAATACTACAATATAACATAGACTTATATACTTGAAGGTCCTTGAACCGATAATAATGACTTAATAAAATATAATTCACTTGATCTACATACTGAACACGGATGTGGAGCAGAGAATTCTAAAGGGTTCGTTTAGTTTCTAAAATATCTCTCACATGTGATTTGTCATTATGAAAACGAAAAAGTAACTTTAAGATGGGATGAGTACTTGCTATAAAGTGTATCCTCGACGGATGATTTATCCTGGATCTGTAGTAATTGTGCATTTGAAATATTTGGCAAGGCGTGATTCAAATCGTATGAATCGGCTCTTTTAGTACAAAAGATCGTCCAGCTAATTTGAAACTGAAAGCACTGCATCCTAGGAGCTCTGGAATAGCACCACATTATGCAAGGATCAGATCTTGAGCACAGGATCACTCTATATAGAGCGTTTGAAAGGAACTGACAGACGGACCGGAAGATGAGCATGACTCCTAGTAGTTCGGATTGTCCAGTTCCGGAGAACCCGAAGCTGCGAAAAAAATAATAACAAATAAAAAACTATGTTTGGGGGAGTTTTGCGCAGCGGTGAAGTGCAAACGGCCGGAACGGGGTACGAAAAAGGCGAAGTAAAACTTCTCAATGGGAATCTGACTTAGTATTTTCCCACACCTCCTACGCAAGGAAGCTTTTGGCTCATATTAAAATAATGACCGCTAGCGACCGGAGATCAAATCTGGCTACAGTATTTGCACCCACGTGTGCTACAAGAAATCAAAAAAGGGAAAAACTTGCGATAAAAGCAATAAGTTTTTCATCGAGTCTGAGAGACAGTTAAAAAGCCGGAGGAAAAACCTCGCATGGTATAGAGAAAATTCACGTGCAAATGACCCCCAAACTTAATCTCTTTGACATTCCAAACAGCTAACAGGACAAAGACTGAGCCATTTTCTCTCTTCTAGCTTTTTTTTGGTAGCTATTCCGTACGACAAATTAATTTGGACTTCCGCCAGCTAACTAAACAAGACAGTTTTCCTCATTTCCATTGGGAAGGAACGATACAAGAACCTAACCTGAAAGTAAGCATGGTAGTCGTGAACTGAACAACGAAACTCGGGATAGGTTTATGTTTGCTTCTACTTCTCCTCCGTACACGTCACAATATGACTTCGCTAAGAGTACTGTAGGGCTAATTACGCGAGTAATACAAGAACAGAGCAACTGTGCAAACACACATACGCTAATAATAGCGCAAATGAAACTTGCCATGCAAATCTGTTATGTGGCAATTACACTTCGCACATGTACTGCTAAAAAAACATTACTTCAAGGAGGACTAATGTGTTTTGTGCAGTCGTACAGCCACGAACAGTAAGCGAGCATTTCGTCCCAATCTTATGAAACGACAGCAGAATCTGGCTTTCTGCAGAAGCTGGAGTGCACGTACAGTGCGTACGCTGGACTAGGAACTGCAAATTCTTCAAAGACTCTTGTAATATCACTAATGCAACCTTCGGCTTTACCCGTGGCATCAGATGAGTCGCATTCAACTGTTCCTAACCTGAAAGCGCATTTAAAGTTTAGAATACGTGGATAAAGGACACGTGTAATGCTCGTAATATAAAGCCTCTGCGTACTTACAACGTAGCGAGAAGCTGCTAAACGAGATTAACCCAAAGCGTACGAAAAGCCGTAAGAAGGCCACAGGCGTCAGCTACTTCACAGATTACGACGAAGCGTGACATCGCAAGGTTGGTTTATACATAAAAGTTGCATTTACGTGAAGCACACTCCACTAATTAATGCAAACGAGCAAAAATAAAAGCCAAACCTGTTTCAAGTAATTTAAATGTCACAGAATCAAGAAAATATAACGAGAGATAGCTCGAGATAAGTTTGTTTGTTTTTCGTTTCATTTCGTTTCCAGCGACCTAAGAAAAAGGCCTACGTAATTCGAAGTAAAGTCATTTAACCTTGGAGCCCGAGAGATTGAAGTTTTAATTGTTCTCTAAACAAGAGATTCGGTTAGGTTAGGTTAGTAAAAAGGAAGTCTTTTTATTGTGTACAAATGAGTTAAGAGGCTCCGGGAGACGTCTTTGTCCTTAGTATATGTTGGGTTTTAAGATGTCGCTTAAAAGAACGCAAACACAACAAGGACGTAACAAGGCAGTCTTGCTCCTCGAAAATTTACGTCTCCTCTCCCATTACGCTGAAGCGTTTCATGCTGAAAGGAATGTTCATCTCATTTATCTCGCTCATCTGCTCTACTCTAAGATGTCCGGACAAGCAAAGTGCTGCAGAGCGCAAACTGGTTCATTAACTTTGGCCTGTAGCATCGTCATTATCTTCTTCGCTGCCTTTTTATTTAACACCAATTACAGTTTTTGTCGCACACGGCAATCTGGTTCCTGACGAAAGTTTAACCCTTGCCTTCTTCTGTTCTTTTTACAACTAGCTTGCTACACGTTTCCTTCTTCCCCCTAAAAAAAAGAATACGAGGAAAAAGGTGGAAAAGGACCTCCTACGTTTCTTCCACAACTCATCCAAAATTTAGCCTTTTTATTACATTTTCTTTTTGATCGGTGAGCGCAATAGCATGTGCCATTTGTCTGCTTGGTTACACGCGCTTGTATTTCTTATCAACTCGGCGAAATTCTTCCTTCAACCTAAAGTGATTAAAAAAGCGACCACAGAGCCCCCCAGTGTCACACAGGAAGTTGTGGTTTGTACTTGCGAATCTAATGTCCAAGTTTTCTTTCATTGATATTCAAACAGGAGCGCGGTAACAATGTTTTTTATGGAGGGACTTGCCTAATCATCGCGGTATGAGTTGCACCCAAGTCGCACGCCAATGAGCTGAACACGTGGTTGATTGGGCGTAGAGAGAAGAAGACCTCCCTACGAGTTTGATTTCAGGTCTGGTGACGACGGTTGGACAAGTGAAACCACATTCAATCACCTGCTGTGCATGATATTCAAATTTTCTCTCAGGTTGGTTAGAAAGGGAAGAATAACTTTTAAAGATAGGTTTCTAGCTGTTGGTATTGTGAAAGCGGCATTCCCTTAGGTGTGAGTGGGTTTAATACTCTTGAAAGGATTGCAGCGTTGGACATGAGACGTGGCAACAATGAACAACTTTCGTTGGGAGAAAAAACTTTCCATTGTGACCTCCAATAGAATGGAAGAGACGACGTAACACAGCGAAGAAAAAGAAAAAAACGAAGGTTCATTTTCGCTGTTTGCCGTGTGTCGCTGCATTGGGGGCTCCCATGTTAGCTGATGAGTCTCCAGTGTACGCGATAATGGCTTTCTGCCGGCTGCAGCAATGCTTTCCTGATGACCGGACGCTGGACGAAACAGAGATGGGAAAGCTTTCCTCTATTATTCGGCTCCCTCCCATCTAAGCATCCTTTTTTTTACTGGGCTTGTGTGCTTCTACAGAGAGACACGGAACAGCAACAGGGAGGTACAATAACACAGCTGACACCGAAGAAAACAATGATTATTGTCACACCACCTTCTCCTAAATTTTGAGATTGTTTGTTAAGTGAAACACTAAGATCGTTATGATCGTTCCGTAAACGGTGCGTTTAATAGATTATTTAAGGGTGTACCATTCAAGAGAAATAAACTTCTTCACTAGCCTCTATTTGCGGACGAAATTTTGGTGACCGCTTTGTTCATTAGCGCCCCAAAAATTCACGCCGTGTGGGTCGAAAACACTTAACGTCATATTCTATTCCCTGGAAAACTATGTTCTTCTTTAGTGTTCTTTAGGTTCTTTAGTGTAGGATGATTTTCACATACTAAAGCGCATCATTTGCGTGAGAAAATCGTTATAATCGTAACGTCGAAAGCAAAAACAATGAACGAGAAGGTGAACTAGAGAAAAAAAAAATATTGCGAAGCACTTTAACTCGGAACAATAATGACGAGTGTAGTATTCAAGACATAATCAAAAATATATATTCAGGTTACAAATAGCATAAGTCGAATACGCTTCGAACAACAATATCAAAACTGGACTTTTAATTAAGATAAGCTAATGATCTGTGTGAGTCTGTCACGAAATTGCATGCGCCCCTGGAACGAATCCAATTTTCAAAATAAAAACTGACGAAGCAACTGGCGTTAAGTAGACATGTCAAATTTACAATAACTAAGTTCTCCTATGTGAAACATTTGTCTTTCGCGCAGTTTAATGCATTAGCGGTATAGGCTACAAAGGACTTTTGGATGAGTGATTTTGGGTGATGAATGAAAAGGTCTGGAGAGCCCCATCTCGGCTGCTATTTCTGCAAATTAACTTCCTGTTCAGCCAGAGAAACGTAATTGTCATTTATTCAGCGGATTTCTGTGCATGCTCAACACGCCTAATCTGGCCAAGCGCAGTCCTACACTTATATCTACTCGCTCGGTTGCATCACCCCAAAGCAACTCAATTTATTTTTTGTAGCACATTCGGTATCCTGCAGCCAACCTAATATCGTCTAGTCAATCATTCTCTGACGGCATAATCAAGTCGCTTGATCCGCAACTTCCTTGCTCGTCCATGCATTCGGGCTACTTTTCCTTGTCAGCTTCTTGCAGATGAAACCACGCGAACGTTTGTGGTAAAAAGAGGGAACACGTCTTCCGACTCAAACTGACAACCTACATGGCACCACATATGAAGCTCAGCAGGGAGATGACGCTCGCGTTTACCAAAGCTGGACCCAAAATTCAAGCGAAAGAGCTTTTAAAACCCAGCATGCTCACGTCGTTTCCTCCGCACGTCCACTTTACGATCTACCCTGTTGCTCACCGACCATGCGCTCTCTATGGAGAGCACTCTTGTGGCTTTTCCAAATTGATTTTAAATAAGAAACGTCCAGGGCTTTCCGATAGAGACAAATGTTCTCGGCTTATTAACCAAATTCCCAGCTTTCGTGCCACCAGCCCGCAAAGTGAAAAAGCTCGCGGTACTTACTGTGTATTTTGGTTCAGAAGCTTATAAATAGAAAAAAAGAAAGTAATATCCAACTATAGCAATAAGAGCGAAAAAGCAAACTAGAAAGGCAAGAAAAAATAAACCAATGTATTTTCTTGCAGTATATTTTCAATGAATACTGTGTCGTACTTTATTTATACTTGTTATTTGTTTTATTTATACAAGTATTTGTTATTTATGTATATAATTCATTAATATCTTTATGCATTATCGATAGGTAAAGGATATTGTTTTATTGCAGAATATTTCTGTCATTACTATTCTCCGAGTTAGTTTTTGCGAAAACTTACTGGTTGCTTGAGTTTGCAAACTTCTACATTCAATATTTGTACGCAAAGTTTGTGTTTGCTCTTTTGTATCAACAGAACATTTCGTCCTACATCAGTGTTTTAGCTCAAAGAGAGTCCCAAGAAACTAAACTACTTATTCAGGTCAAACACGGAGAAACGAAACTTCTTAAACACGCTTAATGCTAAAGCAACGACAAATGTTTTCGGTCGTTATAAACTCACGCAGCTTAAAGGACTGGAAGTGCCTTAATTTTTCTCTATTTCCGTCAATTAAGTCAACAAAAGGGGAAAAACATTAGGTTTTGGAGCTAGAATTAATTGTATCCAAGATAAAATATTTTTACCAGCCTTCGAGCAAAATCATCCAGAAAGAATACTACTATTAGAAGCGCCTGATCTTTTCCTTCAAGAAATATCCACTGACGCGTGTCAGTGGCAGGTTTGGTCATCAGGTCACTTTTTTTAGGAAACTTCCTTGGCAAGACAAAGTTTTGGGAGACTGCAACACACTTTGTACTTTACAAAATGTGTACCAGGCAAAACGCTTTCACCAAAAAAAAGAGCTTATCCATAAAGGAACGGGAAAAGGTGCAGCCTATGCTAATGCATCCTTGAGCCGATCCTCAAAAATTACACGTTTTTTTCCATAAATCGTCCCGTCCCTCGCCCCCACCTTCTATTACCGCCTTCCTAGGATGTGTCCATGAAGTTAACCTCCGGCTTGGTCAAGGCGAGGAAGTCAAGGCAGCACACATTCTAGGGATGAAATGAGCTTCGGCAATTTGGTTATGATATAGACGTTCATCCGTGGTAACGTTTCATCGTGTCCGAGCAAACTGCTCGTACGGGGGAAAAGGGAAACTGTCCATCAAGTCTGATTGGTTGTCGAAACCGTTTGCTAAACACGTTAGCTAACTTCTATTTTTTGTTTATATACCAAACGATGCGAGGAGTGCAAAGACGGTATCGATTAGCAGATTAAAGACGGGGCCCCCCAAAAGAAGAAAAGGATTGAGCAGAGGCGGAAGGAGCCAAAATGAAGAAAAACTACTCCTTCTTCTTTCTTGACAAAGCTGCTATTCTTTGGACGTTTTTTCCTCCATCCGCAAAAAAAAGTGACCTGTTAGAAAGACATGTAGCGTGATTGAAAGAAAGATTATACCGGTACATTGTAAACCATTCCCTTATGCCCTTGCTGTTTTTGCCTTTAAAACAACGGGTCCAAAAAGGGATGTCTGCTTTTCTAGAAATAACACCCAGTTCCAACGCTTGCACGGTGGCTGGACCTGTCGCTTTGCGAGAAGCTACTGTTCACATATTCTACTGAGCCTTTTTTCCCCATGTCGCTAGCAAAGGATTGTCACATCAAGGCTTTTAATATAACGAAATTTCCTTTTAAACGACGGCAGCCGTGTTCTATCCTCCTTCAGTGCGCTTTCCATTCTTTTAACGCGGGACTTTTATTCCGAAATCCGCGGGCCATTGCACCGTTTATTGACAAGGGCGACAGAGTCCCGGTCTCCGCGAAAGCTCTATAAGAGTGGAAAAGAAGTAAGAGTTATGGGGTGTGGATTTGAGGCTAAAGATGCCCGTAAAAATGGGGGGGCAGACGAAATCGCGAGTGTAATGGCGCGCGAAGAGCAAACAAGGGCGCAGAACACCATAAGACCTCGACTTGCTCCCCAACTTTTTTTTAGATCCAGTAAAGCGGGGCCAAAAGGTAAGTATGTGTATGTGTTATATTTGCTCGGGTTGGTGGAGCTCGGCAGGCTCCGAGTGTACGTGGGTCGGGTGGCCATGGCCAATAGTCTGCTTTGGCTTATATTGATTAGTTTGATCTTCCAAAACGCTCCCGATCCGTGTAGCTCGCAACGTGCAAGTCCTCCCTATAAATATGACCAAGTTCGAGGGCCACGAAAAGACAATTCAAGCGCGAGTAACGAAGATGCGACAGGTCTGCTATCGCCTAGTCTCAGCCTCATTAAGCCAATCCTGAAACGACGACGCGCAGGCTGTGTGACTTGTGCTCCTTATAAAGAGGAAAACAGAGAAAAAAAGGAGCAACAACTTCAAAGGCGTTTACAATCAGGAGATTTCTATATTAAGGAACGCAAACTGTACGAAGTTCGCGCTAAGAATAATAATTACGAAAAGTTCTCCCCGCGCGCGTTTGGCTACAAAAGGAGCGGTAGGATTTGTACAGTCAATTGGATTTAAAATATCGGGCCATAAGCAAACCAAAAGTTGCGTTTTGCAGGATTTTCTGCTCGGCATGCCTTGGGAGAGAAATCCAGAAGAGAGCGATTTAATCAACAACAACGGAATATGGCATTGACGCATTTTGTTTAGAATAGTTAAAGAAATGAAGTTTAGATCATTCGTTTATTCAGTAGACAAGAATTAAGCAGATGAAAGTTGTAAAAGAATTTGTTGTGATGTTTCTGTAGTAGTTGCTCGAGCTCTGAATTGGCGGCAAATCTTCGCCGACAAAAAGAATTCCAGCGAGTGGGATGATGTCACGAAATATAAATACGACAGCCAAAGCGCATTAAACCAGCTGCACTTGTAGAAATGTTCATGGCAGTTTTGTTAACTACACGAAAGTTTTTTTATTGTAACAAGGCCACGACGGAATTTTCGCTTGGACGATGTAATAAAAAAAAGTTATTATAAAAATTTCGACAAAGGCACAGCATTTCTAGTGAGTAAATGCCCATTCAAAAAACTTATCAATTATTGCAGACAAAATTCTAATTACATTCTTTTCCTGGGATAACTCTGGGCAAGTTTTGACGTGCCAAGCTGTTGCAGAAGTGTTGAAATCGAAACTTTCAATATTGAAAATACCTTACCAAGTATGCTAGGCGAACTTTTTGCTCACTTCCTCTACTAAAGCTACTACTGCAGATATTTGTGAAAGAATGTGTCAACATCTTAAGAACCTTCAACTCCTCGCCACTGAAGTTTTCACGTCCACTTCCAAAAGCAAGATCGCCAACTCTTTCTTGCTGACTCTTGCTCCTGTTTGTAAATAAAAAAAACATTTTTTTAAATCTAAAAAGTACGTATTATTTTTTATGTACAGAAGTATCCAGGAACCCCAATAAGACTGCAAATCCTCAAACTGACTAAGCTTGAACTAACCACAAATTAAATTCCATTAGAAATGTTTTCAATTTCCAGTTTGGGGCGTTTTAAAAGGAAAAGCTTGTAAGATACTCAAGAATGGCAATTTTTAGCATTAACGGCGTGCAAGTAAGTTGTGGAGCAAATCATAGCGTTGTGTAGCACACGATAATACCTTCTACGAGTGTAGTGTGGGTAACGAACCTAGACAACTCCAAAAGCACTTACACAGATTGATACAGGGGGTCCCCCGATTCCAAACGATCCAAGCCAAACGAGATTGGTTTATATAAGCAGTGCTAATAAAGTTCTATTTGGCGCGGGAAAAGCTCCCAAACTTTGGCCCATGAAAGACCTCCGACAGTAATTGCATTGCCAGGTGTATTTACGGTAGAAAACAAAGCTGTCCCAAAGCAAACTTTAAATGTGTTTGATGTGTGTCTTTGTCTCGGTACATCGAGTTTAACGACTTCCAACCAATTCCCAACTTTTCACCATAGACTCATGAAAACGAACCTTACCCTCCAGTCCCGCCACGTCTCTTCCGAGTTCCTTTACTAGCAATACACCTGTTGCGTGATTTACACACACACCTACATGGTTTGTTTTATGGCTCGCAACTCCTGCGCCACTCACCTAAGGCGCACTCTCATTATTGGACAGTTCGTCGGCGCAATCTGTTTTTATCGTCTTTTTTTTATTACTCATCTATATTTTCCACTTGAAGGCAGTTGACTAACATTATTCGGAGCAACGCTACTAGCGCTCGTTTCGCGTATTATTTTACTACAGACCCCTTTTCTTACAAGTGTATTACTTAACTTCCCAATGCGGAGCTGAGACAAACCCAAAGACATTTGGAGTAACACGTTTTATTTCATTTTTGTTTCCTAAAAAATTGGACGGATCTTTCTATATATTTTTTTTATTGGAATGGAAAAGGGAAGAGAAACACTTCCACGGGGAAAATTGACTTACACACCGGAAAGCTTTGTCTAAGAGGCAAAAGAATTCTTTTTGCAGCAAGTGTCCAGCTTCGCTCGGCCAGATGACATTGCGTTGCACGAACTGCTTATTGTATCGTCATAACATGTAATTAGTAGCAGTAAAAAGGAATAAGTACAGAGCTGTAGGGCTTCTAAAAAAGATATAGTGTGGCTCGACAAGAGTTGGCGCACGCATTCCACATAGAAAAACGACTGCGAACCTCTAATTCGCTTCTTTCTCTTGGTGTTAAAAGTTCGCAGCCCGCTAAAAGTGCCAGTGTACTGAAAACTGCACAGCAAGAGCTACTGTAGGTTCCTTGAACAGGATTGGATAGAAAAACAACCTCAGCCGACAATGAGGTCACCGCAATATACCAATATGATAAGTGACTTCGGAATCTTAACATGTATAAAAATAAGTACAAAAATGTGACCACAAATAGGTCACAAAAAGTGGCACGACAAGTACAAACACGAGTAAAAAATAAATATATTATACAAATAAAAAGCGGAGTGTTAACGAATACCAAATAAACGAAACATCTCTAACGCCTTCTTCCTTCGTACATGAGAGAGTTTATTCCGGTATAAATCTACTGGCTACACGTATGTTAAAGCATCGAATAATAACATACAATTTAACCTGGAAGCTTTGCTCTTGACAACTAAATAATTGCGCATGAAAAGTTCGTTGAAGTATACCGCACATAGAAAAAAAGAAGATTTAATTCGAAGTGGGATTGTAGAAGGTTGTTTCAAGGAAACGGATAGTTCGTCACCCATTTTGAGTTAACTCGGGAAACCCTTCTTTGTATTTATTTTTTATTTCTATTTATTTTTAACTGTTTGCTTTGCTTTGTTTCTGAAAATCTGCCGTCTTGAAGATACTTAGTTTTTATTGGCATAACCAGCAGGTGATTGTTATTATGTATAATACTGGGAACACTTTAGTGGCGAAACGAGACTCGAAGACTTAAAAAATAGAAGATTAAGGTCACCCTTACTTGCAGTAAAAAAGACGTCCTTCTCTGTTGACATGCACTGTCCAGCCCTTTTTTAACCTCTTCTGTATGGCTTCCAAAGGCGGAATGACGTGCGATGTCACGGACGCTGTTGAAGCGGTTGAAGTGGTCGATTCTGCGGACGAAGATGTTGATGATCCAGAAACAGGCTGATCGAGCTGGTTGATATCTTCACCTCCACCTTCCAAGGCTGCAGGAGCAGCTGGGGCTGCTGATCCATACCACGGGTTAAGGAACATTGCTGACGCTTAATCTAAGTGCATCAAGTAAAAAAAAAAAAAACATCAGTATGACGTAATAATCCATACCACGTGTTAAGGCCCCGGTATACACAAACCCCTTATGGGCGAATAACATGGGAAGATTTCAGACACCATAATTTGAAAACGGTCAAAATTTCAAAGATACTGTTTCGATAGTAAAGTTGCTATTAGTGATAACTAGTACACAACATCGAGTTTTTGTGAAAAAAGAAGTTTGATAAATTTGTAAACTTTGATTGAATGTGTGCTACTTTCTTATTATACAGAAAAATGGAAATCGGGCAATGTAGTGCACTAGCTCTGATTTTTTAAAGTTTTATGAGAAAGAGATCTGTTTGGTAGTTTTTGTGATATTGTGTATGAAATTTCAAGGTTTTGTTTGATTTTATTACGCTTTACCGCTATCCAGAGTTTCTGTTTGACTTCGTTTTGCTTCTGTTATAAGTCACTTGAGCAGACCTACCTTCTAAGAATAAAAGCGTGTCCCTACCTTTTATTTTTTAAAAATTTCGGGAGTTGTGTATACCGGGGCCTTAAGGAACATTGCTGACGCTTAATCTAGGTGCATAAAGTAAAAAAAAAAACATCAGTATGACGTAATAACCCATACCACGGGTTAAGGAACATTGCTGACGCTTAATCTAAGTGCATAAAGTAAAAAAAATCATTATGACGTAATAATTTTAAATTCTAAAACCGCGACCTTGGGAGACGCCGCAAACCTTCGCAAAATAAACTAACTATCAAAAGTGTAACTTGTGTTCCCAAACTTCGCTAACAAGAGTGAAAGCAAAAGTCTGAGTCTTTACACCGTAAATCAGGTTTATTTCTTAAAGCGGGGCGCGTCCAGCTAAACACATGTTTTGTCAGTATCTCAGTACGTGGCGCGTGAAAACTACACAGATTACAACAAGATAGGAAGCGCGATCCTTCCGATTCTAGGGCAACTTTTTCCCTCTTTTTTTTTCTTACGTGAAAAGAAAACATAAGACAGTCGTAGATTCAGCTCCTACGCGCGTAATATGGAGTGATATCGAGAAGCGGCCATATTGATCAATCTCAGCAGAGATGGAACTTGACGAAAAAGTAAGAGATGCATACCACGATGCAGTTTCACTCTCGACGCCCATTTCAATAAGCGAGATGACTTGACATTTCAGAGAAGAACGTTCATCGTCTCTTCTTTTATTTTTTTCCGTTTTCTTCTATCCTCTGTGCACATTTTCTCGTCCTTTTTGTCCTCTTGTCTACTATCTTTTCAACTTTTAACCACCCACCATCCACACAACATGTCGAGTGACACAAAACCATATAGGACTTTCGCTGCTAACGATTCAGCCATCTTAAAGAAACTCGACAAAAAAAGGAGAAGAGCTGACGTTGAAGGGGGGAGGGGGTATGAAGGGGGAGGGGAATAAAGAAAGCGGGATTCTTGTTTCGTTTGGAGGCAGCATTTTAGATTGATGCTATTAGGGAAGTTTGGATGCCTCATTGAAAAACTACCACTTATTCCACCTCTAGGAGCAGGAATATCTACCCAAAAGACCCCGATTCCATGTTTTTTCGCAACTAACAAATGGAAGTCATCTGTCATGTGACCCTGTAATGCCTTTATGACTTGCAGGCTCGGAGGTTTCGTGGGGGTAGAGGGTGTCATAAGTACAGGGCGACGACGAATGAGCCTCATCAAGGAAAATACCTAGAGGAGCAGGGAAGTTTCTGAGAGAAAGGCAGCAAGTTGCTCAAGTTTCTTGCACAAGTAAATTAATTGAGCAGAGCTTGCGAAATTTAGAACTGCCATATTAATTAAAAGTGAAGGAGATGCCATTTGTCCCCGAATTTACTTTAGATCGAATTCCTCGTCGTGAAAGAGAAAAATTATGGGGAAAAAATCGGTGTCCGTAGCATGCAATTAAGTCTTCGGTGTGCCAAGGTATTCACTTCGTGGTATATTGTTACAGTCTTTCATAATATGTTCCTCAACAATTTTTCAAGTATTATGAGACACAACATGCTTTGCAAATGTCTCGCATCCTTGTTCACTCCACCATTTTTTAAAAAACATTATTCTCGTTGTTCCGTCTTTATTTTCACAATGCCTTTGGCTTCTCTTCTATCAGAAGTAAAATGTCCTGTTCAATGCTGGACAACAAGGCGGTGGTCTTTTCTTTTTTTACGCACGGATTCTTAGTTCAAACCGAGTGACAAGTATAAGTATAGTCATGGTATGTACCGCAACTGAAAGGCTCATGCAAAATCTATCTGCATTGAGCTTTCTGCGAAGCTTTACGAAGCACATTATCTGTATCCAAGTTGAATGCCAAGCAAACAATACTGCGTTAGCCTGTTCAAACATGGCATGGCTTTTAAAGCTTATCGTAGGGGGTTCGAAATTCAATGCCTTTCTCCTCCAATGCACTGGCTCTTCACACAGCGACGTACTCGACAGTACGCCAACTTTTGATCAAAACGCTCCGCGTTCCGAAAGACACGGAATGACGAAGCTTCCCTCGGCGGAGCTTTTCCCGTCCGCCAAAACGTGTAAGCGTACACGGGCAACGTTTCAAACTTCGGCTTGTTCATCCGCCCCGGGGCCATAATGCGTTAGTAATTAAGAACAACATTCCCGTAGAGCTGAAGTGAGAATGGTAAGGCAGAGATACAAGCTCAAAAGCTAACGCCGTCGTTGGCGCTTCAACGTCGCAGCAGGATAAGGAGCCAAAATGCTATTTTGCCAGCTGTGCCAAGCAATAATTAGTGCAGCGGACCTTGTCCGAGTTGGAAACGAAGTCAGGACGACTCTTCAAATTTTCATGGTAGATTTAGGGGATAGGTTGGGAGCCAACAGGTGAGAGAGTTGAAAAAGATATCATCAGGGTTTATCTTTTTGGGGAAACCAGAAGCGCTAAAAGCTTGGTCTGATATACGTTTATGAATTAAAAGTCAAGAACTTCAAGCATGCGCAAGACTTCATACCAGCAAGAACAGTTGCAATACTTGGGGTCGTAATTTCATTTTACTTTGACTTCGAAATGTGCTTTGAACTTTCGGAGTGCCGCAATACAGATACTGCATCGATTTTGCACTGTCCCAACACAATATTGCAACGAAACCTCTTCCGCAATGGTACGAACTATTGAAATTCCCCAACCCATTGTAGAAGACGTGCAACTGAAAATATCAAGAGGGTACTCTTTTACACGACCCAAAAATATATATA
>JAHZNP010000567.1:0-49451 GCA_020615345.1 Triops cancriformis
ACCATCAATATACCTAGTGGTAGCTTGAAGTTAACACAAAGTTTCAAACAGAGTAAAAACCGCCGGTTAACAGGAATCCCAAATCAGCGGCAGTTAATATTCAGTTAAGCAGCTGGTAACCCTCTTATTTTAGCTGTATTTCGGCAGTTAATGAACGGAATAAAGCCGATTGAACCAGCTGGATTTTTGTAAGGGTTGTGACCTGCAGCAAGGCTTCCTCACAATGGCGTGTGACGTTTGGCATAGCCGGTTTATTGGGCCTTTTTATACGACTAATTAAAGTTTTGAAGCCGATAGCTTCAGAGTAGATCAAAACAAAAACTTAGTGAAATTTTCTGCAAATCCTTATTTTACATCTATTTTCAAGCGATAGTACGGAAACTATGCGACTCTATAGAATGAAAGACCTCAGTAACCAGCCCCCGCGAAAAAAATCCCATCATTCGGCAAAAACCTACAATCCTACCTCCAGAAACTTTTCGTGCACAGATTCATTAAAGAAAATCTTATAAATTCGTCTTTCAATAAGGAATTGGGGACTTATTTCTGTTTACTGAGCTTGACAATGTGAAATCCATTTCCTGGCTCTACTTTTTTATATATCAATACCATCTCCCCGACAAACACTTGCCACTCGGATTTCTGCGCCTGAGCTAGTATGTCTGCTTCGAACCATGCTCTCACGTCCTTCAAGGATTTGGGAGGAAACGTGTAAAATCACTTGAAGCGCTTCGCGATTTCTCATCCTTTGCATTATGGACGGGCTTGGCACACATGAATGTAGAAGAACAAGTTTCCGGAGCGGAGCAGCGAGCGAACTGGAAAGCACTAGCTTTCCCCAAACATGAAAATTTCTCCACGTGTAAAAACTTTACTTCTCCGTGCACATGTAAGTGCATGGATTTGGCCTGATGGTTCAAGCAAAATCCCAATGAATAGCAACTAAAAGGCGATGGTAAAAATCTTACTCCCATGATCGCGGTGCTGAGTGTCAAGATTGCATTGCATTCTGTAAAGTGCTTCAGGAATGAGCCTCATGAATGTACCATCATTCATTTCTACCAACATACCATGTCTATGGAATAGTTAGGTGGGCGACATGGCAAATTGGTAAAAGTTGGAGGCAGTGGTTTCCCGAACTATTCAGTTCACGCCGTACTTGGCGGATAAAAAAAATTCCCTGGCGCACGCAAGGAGACAAATATGGAGCATTCAATAACTACGTGTTTCGAGCGATCATAGCACAGAATAAAATAAATTGGTACTAGCGGGACGACTGATCCTTGGCCACCTCGTTCTTCTTGTTTTCGGAATCAATTTTAAGCTCGTATGTTCCATCACCCTTGCCTTCCTCAATTTCGTACTTCACGTTCACACTATGGTCGCTTTTTGGAAACGGCTCCAAGAATCTCAACTTTCACGGAAATATAATTTTGCTAATGGAATTAAGATGGTTGTAAAATTCACCTTGCTGCAGCGGATATTTACGTTTTATTTAGGCCAGAACTATCCTCTAATTCATGATTTTCATTTCGCTTTCTTTACGCTGGAACAGCTCAGTAAAATTTAATACAGTGACGGAAAGTTGTCTGCATATAACATCAACATTTTGCACAAGTATGTTAATGCCATCAGGAAGACTTTGAGGAAAGAATTCATTACGTGATATTTTCCGTTTTGAGAAAAGCTTCCAATTTCTATTACAATTCCACTTTTATCGATAACAACGTATAGTCACAAGAATGACAATGCCTACACCGGTCGTGAACAATACGTGTCACGGCGTAGGTATTCTCCATATTTTAGATCTGCCTGGCGAGCTACTTGGGCTGAGGGAGATTAGGAGCTACGAGCAATTTTAATAATATTTTGTTACACTGATTTCCTTTAAATTCGTTACTGATTACTCTTTCCATCCTTTTCCAACAACCAAACACAAGAGATATGTATCATGCTCCCGTATGGTAGAAACCAACATCCAAACCTTCTTAAACTATTCCAATAACGAAAAAAACCCTCAGAAAATTAAGAAATATATTAGAGAACTATGGATAGAGAAATGGAACCAAACTGTCTCAAAGTTGAAAGATCTAAATGTATATCCGTCCTCTAAACCAATTTGTAAACTCCAGCTTCCCAGACAGATAATCTCCTCAATTATTCAATTGCGAACTTGTCACTTCCTAACTAAATCCTTTCTTTTTAAAATTAACAAATCCGACAAACTTTTTTGTACCTGCAGAGAACGTTCCAAACAAGAATTAGGACACCTGTTTTATAACTGTGAAAAATTAAGTAAAGAAAGCATTTTTTTGCGCTCCTTTACTCAATCGAAGACCCACTTTAATATGCTCCAAATTTTGACAAATCCAAAAACCTTCCGTGCTGTTAAAAAATTCGTATGTTGTATCCAATAACTAAATAATCTCCGCTGATAACCTTCGGACCCAATGTCCAAAGTACCTAGTTATGCCCTATTGTTAAAACCTGTACGGCAACGAGCTTATGCTCACGCCGATAATCCCAATAATAAAATAAAAATTCGTTACGTTTCTTAAATTGAAATTGATAGTCGCATAAGTGTCATGCGGAATGCAGTTCATGTAAATGTCGGATATTTAGAATTGTCCTTTGCTTGGAAGATTTTTGAATTGCAGTGTGCGCACAGCAATTCAAAAACTCATAAGACTCCATGGAGTCTATGACATTAGTACCTGTCATTCCCAGACGTCGCATAATTCCATCGATAGTCTGATTTCCCTACCACTTGTGTTGATTCCTTCGAGTCAAAATGTTGACCATGTCACGGTTCCCTCGCAAGCCATCGTTTCTGCCCATTTTGGGAACCACTGGGTTAGTGAATAACAGCAAAGGAGAGCGTCTATATGTGAGAAGGCGCAGCTCTAGCCAAAGGGTTAAGGGCAACTTAGGATGTTGAATGAGAGGGTTGGGGTGTATTACCGAGCAATTTCCACGGTACGCTGTTTACCGCCTGAGAAGGAGTAATTGTTTTGTTGTTATGCAGGTCAAAGACTTGGGGATGTTGTTCTTGAGCTTGCAAGACATATTACACATTCCCCTGTTCTGACTTTTGGGCAGTGGATGTTTGGAAAATTGCTTCTTTATCCCATAGAAAAACCTCAAATGCAATCTGTGAGAGTCATGTTTGTGAGCGAATAGAGAATGGTTTATCTTTTCATTCGTAATGAATTCGCTTCTGTTGTCTTTGATGGATTCGTGAGAAGTTGAGGGTTTCACTTCGCTTCACTGCCTTTTAGAATGAGAATACACCACTTTTTGAACCCCTGAAAACAACAATTTCTACAAAAATCTGCTCTGTATAGTGTGAAATAACTGGGAATCCTATAATTCCTACAATTTGTGGAAACGAAGACCTCGAAAGACAAACTGTTCCAGATACTCTTTTTTCGTCAATTTCACAAAGATCCCAGTGAATCTGTAATACAGTTTCAGAAGGGCAAATTTAAAACTGTTTCATGTTTGGAAATCAAACAAAACGTTCGATAAGAAAGGGTTTTCAATATTTGTTAAATCATTTAATAGGAAATATACAGGGATTAATCTTGTCTAAGCTCTTATAATATCACTATCGTGCAATAGAAGGAAAGATTTAACGTTTTGTTCTATAATGTGTCACTTATACTCTATTTAGACAATTTTTTTCCATTTCAGTTTCGAATACTGTCTGTGAATAAAGCCCCTGCCTTTATACAGTATTCAAGTTTTTGTCTTCCTTGCCCCATCAGTAGTAAGTTCTCAATCTTACCGGTGCAGTGGCGGAAAAATCAGGGCGGAGAAAAAGCGCAGAAAGAAGCTTGACGACATAGAAGAATATGTCGATAACATTGTAATAAAAAGGACAGTAAAAAATCCAGATTTTTTTAAAGAAGAGGCATTTTTTAAAGATATCAGTCATTCTATGAAAATGTATGTTAAATGTTAATATTACTAAACGAAAATCCGAACTTTATTGTTTATAACGGAATAAACTGCCAGTGTACAGGTGTAAACTTGAATACTGTCTAGGTTATGCTGACTTTTAAGGGTTTTTTACATGCTTCGGTTAATATGAAATTCTGTTATAAAGAAAAAATTCTCGGTCGCTTCGATTTCGTTATAACCGGTTTCCATTGTAACTACAAGCTGCGCCACGTTCCAGGAAATTCTTTTCAAATTGTAGCCTAGTGGAGTAAAGATAGCAACTGGTGAATTACGATGCAACTCGATCGTGGGAATCACGAGTACGTGTTATTAAAAAATGAGTGAAGTATTTTGCAAAGACTTCGGCAAAGCATATTTGTCTGATTGGATATGCCAGTAGTAAGCATTTTTACATTGTATTGACATAAACGGGTCTTATGTCGTCTCTTCTTACAAGTCAAACGACCTAGAGTACTTTTGCAACTGAAATGGGGCAGATACATTTGAGTAGCTTGAAGAGAACGAAAAACACTCAATTAGGATCAGTTTCGTTTGCAAAGAAACATTTCCAAAATATTTATTATTGTACAGCCTTTCCGTTGATGTAAGAAGGCAAAAGCTCAAGAATATATTTTTATTTTAAGGCATTATGATAGTTTTGTTTACAACCAATTTTGGACAGACGAACGGTTTATCTTTCAGTTGGAGGTTCGTTATAGCAAGTTTTGGTACAGTTGGTTGCCTTCTTTTCTCAGGCGATTATTTTTCCGGACCCCTGTCATCAGTCATTTTCCTCTTTGGAAATAGCCCTGCCTATTTTCCGCTGCTGTTGCAGTTTCTGGTCATAGGCCAGGATTCGGTTCAACAATACTTCTAGACTTTGACAATGCTTGCTGACTTCTTGACAATGTTCGTGGACTTTAATTCCCAGACAGCCCCGGAGAGAAAAAATCGCAAGTGGGGATAACTAAAGAACATGCTTGCCACTTGATTTCACCGTTTAACGAGATAAAAAATATCATGGACAGTTCTACGGAACCTCAGATATTTTCCTTTAGTCGCATCTTGGGAAGTGTCACTCATAGACCCGAGTGAAAACAAATCGTCTTCCTGGTTATTTAGATTATCGTATTTTCCATTGCATTTTAAAATATGGGAGGTATTCCCATCCGGTAAAAGCAATTTGGCGAATCTAAACGTCCGCTGACATTAGACTGAGTTACTTACAGTTGAAGAAGTTGTACAAATAAGTTTTATGGGAAGGCAAATTTAATCATAAAGTTCGTTACCTCACATGGCATTAATTTTCTCCCCCGGACTGCTGGGAATAGGGGTTTTGGTGTGGTGTGAGATTACCAGGCTATCAATCACAGTCATGTTCACTTATAGCTATAGAAACTATTATTGGTCACCTTTTCCTTCCTTTCCCTTTTTCCCTTTCTTAATTCTTCTCTCTTGGCGCTTTTTACTTGCCATCAGGGAAGAAAATGGAGCTACAGGACCTTTCGATTCCAAGGGGTGGAAGGAGAGAAACCAATTACTTCTGACCATCGCCAGTACTGCACCAAAAACCTGTGCAAGATCCCCCAGGTTACAACAAGGATCCCCCAAAACGACCGAGAAAGCTCTTTTTGGTACTGTTTCTTTCCTTTTCGTTGTAACAAAACCGAGAAAAGGACACGAAAGTTTATGATTCCGAATTATAGGATTTCTCTCCAGAGAGCCATATGGTGTCTTCGGGAGCTTTGCGAGATATGTCTCCCATTTCTAACAGATTAGTTACTCATTAGAGAAGAAAATGGGAGGAGGAAAATGATGGGTGGGTGGATTTTCCTACTGGTACACTGCGCTCTTGGGATCGCAGAAAAATATTCCGTATTTTTTTTATTTGTCCTAGTCGTGTTTCATCCTTCTGAATACTTGGGATATTCCTGAAGTTCTGACCTTTCTAATGTGAGAATTCTTCACAAAAGTTGTAACGTAATTATGTATATTTTTAAAAATTTTATGGAAATACGTGCGTCACCGGGAAGAAAAACTTGTGAACCATGTGACAAACTTGAGCAGGCTTTTTTGTGGACAATTTAAGTCAACAATGGCAGCGAAATTGCAAATGAAGTGGTCTTCTGCACAAAAAGCGTGTAGGCGTCTGGTAAAGTGATCCTGTATCTTGTTTGTTGGTTTTGACGAGGGTTATATATGACATAGCACTAATGAAATGCTTCTACCGAGGTGTAGGCTTGCTCAATTTGTTGTCTTTGAACACTTCTGCTCCAATTCGACACGCGAGAAAAAGAGAATGGGTCTTTTTATCTCTTCCTGAATTCAAACAGTTTTAAGAGAGGTTATGCAGTACAGTTGCGAAAAGTGTATTTAAAGTATCACACTTTAGAGATCCTACTTAAAAAAGGAAAAAAAAACTTGGAAACAATTCAAATTTAAATAGTCCTTAACCCTGCACCTTCTATAATGCTTTACAGAAACTAGGAGAGAAGTACGTACACATTAGAAGATCGGTGACAAGAAAAGACGGCAAAGGAAATAAAAATCAATTACCGATGAACTATACTCCACTTCAATTTGTAAAAGTCTCCAAGTATCTCGGAATAAAAATATAAATACATACGAAAAGTCGCATTAGAAAGGAGAACGTGATTTTTAGAAAATTAAAATAATCCTGATTTTGATGCTGTCTTGACAAGAATTGTGTGGTTTATATTGGATTGCTTTCATTTGCCACAAGGCCATCAGAATTAAATAAAAAAAGACATGAAGTATAGGACAACTTCAGGGGATTGAATCTTATGTCAAACTTTGCCACCAGCAGACCTTTGGAGTGATTTTAGACGAGCCATGAATACTGAAAAGAGCTGTTGACCACGAAAGAAACGATACCATTGGCAAATAGAATTAATGGCTAATAAATAATACATGGTAAACAGAAATTTAGGACATTTTATGGAATTTGGATTTAAAAGCATACCAATAATGATCGAGGTTACGCCTATGAATTTTCTTGTTAGTATTTTCTATTTATTATAAGAAAACTGTGAAAAGTTACTCTGCCAGTTTCCGAGTGCAGAAACACGGTTCAAAGCCGTCCTTTCCATTCCAGGGTATAAAGCCTCTAGTTTGATCAGATTTACTCTTCTTTTTCGTTTTTTCCCAACAGGGATTTACCCTGTCGTACAGTTTGCTATAGCACAGTTCACTTAAAGAGCAATAGACACCAAAAAACAACTTTGTCTTATAAAAAAGAGCAAAAAATCTAGTTTCCAGATATATTTTTCTTTTTCTCAGGTGCAAAATAATAACGAAATATATTTAGGAAATAAGAAATCTGAAATTCAAATTTTCACGCACATGACGTCACGCTTCTCATGGGCGGGAAAAGGCCAAAACTTTGGAAATAAATATCTCCAGAACGGCTGATCAGAACACATCCAAACCAATATTCTTTATTCTTAGATAAATATGTATTATAATAATCCATCACAATCTCTATTCGCGTTTTTGGTGTCCATTGCCCTTAAAGCACAGTTTATTATAGTAAACGGTAGCTCGTCGGACAGTCAGGAGTATTGCCTATCAAATGGGCATTATGTCGAGCTTCAATATACTCACAGCACTAAATAAAACATAGAAAACCGTTGGCAATTCAGAACCTCACCATTTCTCCTGAGTAAAGTTGGTTTAGTTTAATTGCTGAGCGTTTATCTTGTCGTGGAATCGTTGACCTTTATTTCGACGCTGCTAAAGCATGAACATAAACACTGTAAACTGGCGTGTTTGACTACATTGCTTGGATAGCTTCATTGTGCCAACGAGTCTGTCCAGAACGTGGGGATTTAATACCTAATGGATGAAGTAGGGTGTACTATAGTTCATACTTGTCACTGAGGTTGGTGCTGTTCTGGGTGTACTGGACGTGAATGGAAAACTGCGCATGCCATATGTTTGGACACGTACGTATGTGGATTACTGTAATACGCTGATCGACGCAGATCCTTTATTGTCCTCCTAAGTGCAAGGTTGCCATGGTGGAGCAATCAAAAGACTACTCAATCTCTATTGAACTTAAGGATAAATGTGGAGTGAATACTGCTCTTTAACGTTCAGTATAGAGGCGCAGAGATTCAATCTAGGAAAAATAAGGCCTAGATTGAATGCGTGGCACTTTCGTAACAACGAAAAAATTCGTTATAGCTCAATTATCGTTGTTAGGCAACTTTTTTTGCATAGAGAATAAAGTTTTAGTTTTCTTAAAGAGCTCTTTCTTGTGCAGTTGTGTTTATAGGTTACGGGGTTGCAAATCTGACTTGCACATATGTGCGCAACTTGGACAAGCTGCTACCGCGCTTTCACTGTAAATTATGGACCGTTTACGTCTCATGTTGCCCGAGTTTATGTTTTTGCGTTGTTAAACTCTCTCATATTTCTTCGCTTCGTTGTATCGTAAAATTCGCTGTTATGGGAAGGTTGGGTTTTGTTCCAAGCAATTGAACAAATACTGTACGGTTGGGTATGTGTAGTGTCCAAAAGTGAAAAAATGCTGTTTGGCTTAAGATTTTCAAAACTTTTATAGCCATTTACAACAGGGGTCCTTCTCGCCCCCTAGCGGATTGCTATCAAGGTACTGTTGACTGATGCTTGGACCATAAAACCTTATGACCTCTCTTATCTGCGGATTTTTTTCCCCTGTCTGCGAATGGCAAGATATAATACAGTACTAAATTCCTTGCCAGTACCTTTGGTGATGTGGGCGTTTCTTCGTCCTTTGTTATAATGTAGGTACTGTACTTACAGTACAGGCGAAACCTTTTAGGTCAACAAGGGCACATAGCCAAATTAAATTGTCTGCCGATGACCAAGTAAAAGTGTTGCGATTTCTTTTAGGGCCAATACTTCCTATAACGTCGTAAAAGTGTCATAGACTTCTGGCTGGTGCTACACTATAAAGAATTATTTTGAGAATTTACAATGATTCGTTGTGCAGCAAAAAAATACAAGGACTTCACTGTGAAAATGCTTACAAAACTAATTTTTTAACCACGAATTTGTTTTAGAAATGCATTTTTAAAGTATTTTTACAGTAAAGTCCTTATAATTTTTTGCTGCAATTGTAAATTTACAAATTTTTTTTACAGTGTAGACAAAAAGAAAAAAAAAGCAGATCCCCTCTGCCACGGCGATGGCTTCTGAATGAAAGGGAAGCTCTCTTATCCAGACTCGCTTTAACCGGCCGCTGCTTTGAACAGCCATGAATCTAATGAGAATGTCACCGAGAATAGTTGCTCATTCCAGAAAAATTACAGTGCATAACAGTGCATATGTCCAAAGGCATAATAATATTTCTGGAAAGTTACTTGTTAATTGACTGAACAAATAAACACTATATATAGAATAATATATATATATATATAGAATCCATACATTTTACTCATACATATTGTACATCCCATAATCCTTATTTTTCTTGCCATTTCGGATTAACCGGGTATTTGTTTATCCAGTCTAGGTTCAGTCTATTATGGCTGGATAAGAGAGCTTCTATTACACCGCTCTAAACTTCATTCGTTCTCGATAACGAATGCGCTAGGGCTTATTCCAAAAAACGGTTCCTTGTTGCGTACCCAGAAGTCCAATCTTGCTGTTCAATGCTCATACGCAACGTGAGCTGGGGGCATAACACGAGGACACACACTATGAAGTACTATAAGGGCGCCTCCAGAAAACAACGACGCATGAACTCTAATTTGGAGTAAGTACTGGAGGCATCTAGTTGTATTAGGTTTCATTATTGGTCCTCTTTACCTGTCACTTACCAATGCGACTTTGTAGCCCAGCCAGCCAGAGAAAAACGCTAAAAAGTTCATTTAAGTTCTTCTCGAACTCGAAAATCGAACCTTCCTCGCGTGCAGTAAGATCAAGAAAATGTTTGGAACGTGTTTTAGCTGCGTTAGGACAAACCGCGGAGGTGTCGTAAACGAAACCGTTTTTCTGACTCAGAGAAAAACCTAGTGAAAAATGTCATGGCTTCAAAATTACTCGAAAATCCCATTAGTCTTTCTTTTTAAACATTGTCTGTAATTAACACCAAGGCGAAGGTAAAATCGCCTCTAAACAGAAATGGCAGAATGGAAGCACAAGCACCTGATTACAGAAAAAGCGTCAAATGGACGTAATTGCGTGTCTTTTCGCAAATATGGGATGCATTTTAATCTATAATATTTTAGAGCAACGTTTCTGCCCATAGTAAGTGTATTCTTGACAGATCCATTGGTTAATAGCTGCGTCCAGTTGTGAAGATGAGGCAGTAAATAAGGAATAATAACCTGGCATAATCGACGTAAGCTGGTACAGGACGAAAGTCAATCGGCGATTAAGTCGGGATCCAAAGTCATGTATTGGATTAAGTTATCCAGATTACTGCTCACTTTCGGGACGTAGTCTATTAAGTGAAGGAAAATTTGTAATGAACGAAACTTTTTTGTCCGAAGGTCTGAAGCTTGTATTTCTGAAGATTTACAATATAGGGGGATATAACACAGTTAGAAGTTTCCATTTCACTGGTGAACAAGTTTGATAGTTAATACATCGTTTAAATAACCAGGAAGGTAAAGGAGCCAAGTGATTCTTCAGTTAGTGAGGAATTATACATTTCTTACATATAACCATAGAAATATCTGCAGCTCGGCTTAGGTGGTTTAAATATAGAGTGCCAGTGAGTACTAATTCGAACTGAAAACATGGCCGCTCTCGTTCCAGTTGCTTGATAGATGGTTTTACCATTGTCACTTTCAGGTCTCTTAACAGCTTTGTACCCCCTGAACCCCCCAACCAGCATCGAAAAACAAGATGGGATTATAATGGAAAATTGAATACCCGAAAGAATAAGAAAAGAAAAAAAACGCACTGGGAGGAAATGATTGTTGGTTAAGAAGGGAAAAAAAAGAAAGGTTTTCTGGGAGATGTTTATAGAAGATCAAGTGAAGAAAGGGAGGAAGAAATACGAGCGCAAAGGGTAAGAAAGGGTGTTGAAGGGTTCACTTTCCCCATCCTTGGAAGAGTCCTGCTCGTTGACACCGACAATTGGCGCCCCATAAATTGCAACGACAGGAGGAGTTGAAGCAACAATCATTGGGACGGTGATCACACAATCCGCCGCGTCGAATGCAAGATCGTCTGGAAATATAAATCAGAGAGGAACGTCTAAAAAGAAAATAAGAAGGAAGTCGTTCCTACAACAACGCTAATGAAACACTGGTGGCTAAGAAACCCGGAAAATCTTTCTTTTTTATTTTTTTTATCTAGTCGTGGTGCTAAAACTATTTCGTCGATATAATAGTTCGCTCACAACGCGTATAGAAACAGTAAAAGTAACGCAGTCTGAATAAACCTCGTTTTCTAGTACTGTGTATTCCTTTGCGAATTTTTCAAATTACCCCGATGAAACATTATTAGTGTGTTTGTCCATAAAAACCTTTGCATCCTGAATGGTGCACCTCGCAATTCATTTTGTCTTTGCTGTTTGAGCTACTTAAATTAATGCTCAAAACATAGAAAAGAATTAAGCTGAAAAAGATTTCGCGTAGGAGCAAACTGAAGCGAGACGCTAAATAAGCCGTTTAAGCCTAGGTTGTGCCAGTTTTTCATTAGCGTTAATTACAATCTTGGACGGTTTTCGCTTTGCGTGCTCCTGAGAAATCCTCGAAAGAATTAAGAGCGTATGAGATATTAACATGCAAGATAAACATTACGCCTTTGACAAGAAAAACTTGTTGCTCGTCAGTTTGGAGGCAGCATGAACCAAGATTTCTAAGAAGTGTTTAGTATTGAAATGAAATGCTGAAGCAAATCGTTTGAAAGAGCAACAGAAAGAGTAACAAACTCAAAGTTTGTTTGCTACAGGTAGTTATAGAAACCCTTACCAAGAACGTTTAGATCATGGCGAAGAATATTTTCATAACAATATCGAAGGTTTATTTTGATTATTCATGAGAAGAGAACTAGTAACCCGCTTTTTCAGCAGCAAAGAAAGCTGAAATAAGAAAAAAAAATTGTGATGTAACAATGAAGTCTCCATAGTCTCGGTTATGCAGTTTACGAAAAGCTAACGGCAAAAACGAAAAATGGATTTGAAGCTTGATAACCAGGACAGCTTGCAAAACATAGAACTATCGAAGGTTTATACGTGCCTAGATAACTTTACTTTGGTTGATAACGGTTTTTATGGACAATTCTTAAATCTCTGACAAATTTGGCACCATATTGGAAAGTTATGGTTCTATACAGAACGAGGTTTATCATCATGTTTAGAAATGCAAATATTGAGGGAAAATAGCAGGTGTTGCGGATGTTATATCTTCACATACGTGCGAAAGAAAAATGTTTACCGTGCAAATTAATTATTCGTACTGAAGAACAAAAAGGCACAAACGAATTTTCGTGCAATGGGAAGGTTTAATTAACTGTGGTTAAGAAAAGTTAGCAGGAATACTGCCTCTATTTCTAATTGCCCCTCACAAAGTTCTACCCTTTCGCAAATCTCTTATAATTCAACGGTGAAATTAGAACTCGAAATTAGCTACTTTTTATTTTTTTCAGTACAAGAAGTTTGAACGACAAGGAAGTTCAGTGTACTCGCACGAAAAGGAAGTTCAACTTCAGAGGAAAAAAAGCCATGTTAAACTTGAATACTTCTAGGTCAACTTTTACCTCATAAATGGATTAGTGAGTTCTGGAATATAATGTCTCCACAGTTTCCGGTGGCTAAATGAACTTCGTACAACGAACAAAACTACGATTTTTTTGGTCCCTGTCTATTTATTCCTCTTGGGGAAACTTCTGTTAGAGGGCTCTGCGCATTTGTGGTAACGCACCGTCAGAGGCGCTACTGGAGTGGTTGTCATCTTCAAGAACATTAATATTTGCTAACACTCTACGTTGTAGCACATCATTTGGCGAAAATATCGTTTTACGTTTAGCCAGGGAAAAGTCGTTTCTTCATTGAGCTAGCTCTTCCTGGGAAATATTACATTCTGGCGAAAAAATGGCAATAAACGTAGTGACCGTTCTGGTCACAACGTTTATTGTTATTTTTTGTCTCTAAATTTGCTTGAACTGACATAAACTTTTTATGTCAGTGCTTTCGTTGACATGGAAGCTTTCAAATACTCCTTTTAAGTTTTTAGGCGGAATGCGCAAGCGATCTCTAAAAAAAAATCCTTAACTTTCAAGCAACGATTGAGAACAGAACGTAATAAATTTGTTAGTAAAGCAAATGTACGCATGCGTACGAGCCAAAAGCCATGCAGTCAATTTCATCGCGAGATTCCATTCACTCCCTGTCGTGGTTCAGGGAGTGAAATACTCTCTCGTGACAGATTGGAGAAAGGAATTATGAATTAATAAAAGGCAAAAATTGGATGTAACAAAAGTTGCGTCTGGGCGTATTATATGCTTTACCTTAAAGTTGGCTTGATTTCAGGCATTTTTACAGGCTCCACAGGCCTAATCAAGGAAGGGAGGGAGAAAGGCAATAATTTTAGTCCTGTTTTTGGCAAGTTAGTCAAGAAAAAGTGGGTGGAAAACGGCAAGAAAAAGGCTCTGTTTTAAAAAGGATACGCTTTTCACATTTAGACACACACTACATTCATTTGACGTGCCTGAACAAGTTTTGATCTTTAGACACAATTTCTTTGTTTAAGCTAGTGATGGATAACGATGATGGTGGTGAAAGGAAGAGAGTAAATATGGGTACTCACTTGGCTACTGTTTCCAATAACGGGTCTAAACTTTCGACGTAACCTTCAACATCCGCTGGCTCGTCATCTGTCAACGACAAAGGAGATTGTCACTTAGCCGAGTGCGTCTTAACTAACTAGAAACAGATTAACGTCCTTAAACGCGAAAAAGCCGTTGAATAGGTTGTGACACAGAGCGAAAAGATGTAAGGAAATGCTAACGAAGCCAATTTCCAATCTCATTACACTTTCAACCTCCCCCAACAAAATTGTCTCATTATTTGGTTGTCAGTCATTTCCTCGGCTTCATATCGATTTCCCCTCTCCTGTTGGCAATCAAACTCTTATAAAAGGTTTCCTGACAATTAAGCAAGCAAGCCATCTAACCTTGGTTAGGTACCGGCTTATCTCCCAGTACGCACTCGTGCCACGTTTAATGGCATGCGCTTTTAGGTTATGGAGATCACAACGAACAATTGATGCACGTCTCTGTAAGGATATTTTCAAAATTAACCGTTTAGTCTCTCCTACACGTTGCCGATTTGTAATACACTCTAAGTTTAAATGCTAATACTTGGGAATATGCTGCACATTACTGTTATAATTCTGTCCTTTTATTACTTCCTTTTCCCTTCCTTGTAGGAGTTTTAAATTATTTTGTTAGATTTATTTAATTTTTTATTATACTTGTCATGAGCTAATTTTTAGCTCATGACACATATAATATAATTATATTTTTTTAAGGTTTCAATTTTAATACTTCGGAATATGCTGCACATTACTGTTATAATTCTGTCCTTTTATTTCTTACTTTTCCTTTCCTTGTAGGAGTTTTAACTTATTTTTGTTAGATTTATTTAAATTTTTGATTACATTTGTCATGAGCTAGTTTTTCTCACGAGCCCGGTAAACGAGAAAAGTGTTGTTTTTTTTTGTTCTCTCTGACATCTGTAAATTCAAGATCTGGGATCATACCCAGCGTTTTGGGATTGGTTTTATTTTGGGTTGGGTGCAAACCTGTTAACCTGCCCTAGGTAAGTCCTTCGTTGTGATATGTTGATTTGCTCATATAATACGTATTATATTCTTAACAAAAACGTAATATATGAAAGAAACTGCACAAAAAACATATTCGTGATACACAATAAAAAGTTACTTTTTATTTTGAATTGGGATCTAACGCAGCTTCAGGATCTTCTTTCAGGGACTTTCGTCTTCTTGCGTCACCCTAGTTGCTTTGGTCACGTTAATAGGTAGGGCAAATGATCTTTTGATCCGTTCAGGAAATGTGAGAAGGACGTGTCACCAGGATTTCTAAGGAAGGTGACAGCGTAGGTGGCTAGAGGCATCAATAGCGTGCTTTCAGTAAGGTTCCCTGCGTTGAGATTAGTACTTGTACTGGGAACTGAAGACTATTCTTGGACTCTGAGATGAAGTGGAATTGTGCTGCAAATCCGTTAGCTAGAAGCTATTTCGTAGTATCAAATACTCAAGACTTGGTTTGGCGCACAGCTCCTCAGTCAATATATCTCGTATGTGTGTGACGCTCTGAAGAAATAAACCATTTACAGAACCTCAAAAGGTCATTCGAAAGATCTGACGCCGTTCCGGAAAGAAAAGTTGACAAGTAAACACTCGCAAGGCTTACGGGCAAAGAAGATTTTACAAACGGCAGTTAGAGATGCCATTAACCACCACGATTTTTTTCAGGTGTAATTTCCGGCGAAGCAGCAAGTGCGTTAAAATTTACCCGAGAAGCTCTTTGTATTATGTCACAAAGATGTACTCTTTGTTACGTGGGGTTAGTAGATTTGAGTCTTTTCGTAAATGGGTTAAGACTTTACGTATGTTAAAGTACTGTAGAGTTAAACGGAAAAAAAGTACTGTAGATAAAAATGGCGGCTTTACAGTAGCCTCCTCCGCTGGTGTATCCGCTGTTACCTTCCTTTGACGTTGATTTTAACTTCGCGTTAGTGCCCTTCACATAAAACCGGCCTTCTTGGAAGCTCATGTTCTTAATTACAAATTCAAGAAGAGCGCATGAGAGAAAAACGAAGCCGAATGCGTTGAGATATTCATAGGAGACATCTTGCTTTCATAATGAGTTCCTCAAGGCAATTTAGCGGCGTCTTACGACAGTTACTAAAACTTGGTCGCTTTCGGAACATGCAAATAGCTAGTTTTATTGTTTCACTGTACTCAACACGGTGTTCCACTGCTGAGCTAAGGTGTCATTACCATTTCTTCCACCTACGTTAGGTAAGTTAGTGAGCCAGTTTTTACTTCCTGGGAAGAAATAATCCCGGTAGTTCATTAGTTAAGGTGACAGCTCACTATGCATGCAAATTAGGCATACGTGCAAGCTTGGGGAGATTCGCCAATCTGGAACTTACCGTTGGCACCTCTTTAGCACAACGTACTCGAGCTGTCTTCGAGAATAAACCGTAAATTTTAGTTGAATCTCCCGGCACGCACACTTGTCGTCACGTGTCACTGAATAATAACTTAGTTCTTATCTGGTGCAGTCCATGACAAGAATAGTGTCATGAAAACTTGAAACACAAGTCCGAACACAGCGAAAAAGCCTTAATATTAAAACGTAATTTGGCTTACCTAATCAAAATCTCATTTACAAATAAATAAATAAACACGGAAATAATGCAGGGAATGCATTTGCCGTCATAGGTTTGACTCCGTAGGAAGCAGCGCAGTACACTGTAATTTTTTTTTTTAGATTTACAATTGCAGCAAAAAATTATAAGGACTTTTACTGTACAAATACTTTTAAAATGTTTTTCTGCAACAAATTTGTGGTTAAAAAATCTGTTTTGTAAGTATTTTTACAGTAAAGTCCTTGTAATTTTTTGCTGCACAACGAATCGTTGTAAATTCCGCAAAATATTTTTTTACAGTATAAGACACCACTAGAGGTGCCTCATGTCGCTTCGCCACCCATACAACGCTAAGAACTTGACTCTACAAGTGCCCCACACATACCTGTTACATTTTCCGCTTATGTAGCATAGATTTTTTTTATTACTGAAAGCCCAGGCGCGGTCGAATGCTCATTGCCGCTTCTTCACATGTTATAGCTTCACTATACATTTGTGAAAACAAAAAAATTTGTTGTAAATGCCAATCGTACGGATTACAGAAACTTTATTTCATTGGTAAGAAATATTCTTATGGAGCAAATATGTGTAGTAGATTATACGAGTGTTGCTTTTTTTACAAGTGAGGAATGTAGCACGCATTTAATTAAATACAGCTGAGTCCACTTATTTAAATATCGGAAAAACGTGTGATTCGCTTAACTATTTACTGGGCTTATGGTCCCGTTATCTGTCGTGCTATGTAATGCTACTTCGGTTAAAGTTATGTTTCGCTTAAACGAATACTGTCCGGTCACCGAGGTTTTGGGAAAAAAATCCTTTCTCGAGTATCAAGACTGGTCTTCTATAAGCTCTAGCAACAACAGAGAAGGAGGTGGGATTCTGGAACAATCAACGGTTTTCCCTGTTTGATAAAGCGCAAATACAACAGTCTGAACCCATTCCCATCAGATGGACAGTGTCACAGCAATCGGAAGAACAGTTTGGGTGAAACGAAAAGTAAGAGTAAAAGCTACTTAAAACTAAAGGCTCCTGGTTTGTTTCTTGTGCCCTAGTTCTAGGACACAAGAAACAGTACAGTAGGAGTTCTCTTGAGCCTTGTTTTCAATAAGACAACCAGCTGAACTACTGTTGAATTATTTTTCTATGATAAACTGAAAACAACTTTGTGGAAATGTACACGCGTAATTTTTACTTAAAGTATTAGAATAAATTTAACATCACATCTACAAAACTGACCATAATTTTAATTAACCCTGTTAAACGGTATTATGTTCCTGCAAAAAAAGAAGAAAAAATGGATTCGTTTCTTCCCCTCTCATGATCACTTTTAACTTCTCCTGGCTTACGTAAAACCACTATAGAGGATTGGTATCATGACTTTTAACAAATTTGTTTACTTGGATGTCTATTTTCTTAAATTATTTTTGTTATTGTGGTAAATAAAACAACGCGTACGAATTAGCCCGTTTTTTAATAAAGAAATGCGCCCCCTTCATTAACGCATCAGCAACACAATTTGTGAAATATTTGCAGATGAGTAAGGTATAGGGAGTTGCAGAATCATATAATCCGTCTGTTTTATTTCACGAACTGCAAGTCGTTGCAGCGTGGAGAACCTAAAATGCAGACAAGAAACAGACACCTCTCGGGAGTTATGACGCGTTTTATTGTTTTCAAAACTCCATGGTACGTTTTGAAGTTTTGGCAAACTACGAAATGTTGCTATCGTGCAGCTTTGGATAAAGTAATACTCCACTCTGAGTAAGTACTAAGGCATTGGGTCTTCAGTTTAGCAAAGAATTGTTCACCTTTTCAGTTTGTATCACTCGGCGCCATAAGACCAACAACGAATTCCTCCATAAATCGCTGCAATTATTCCGAAAGCTGAAGAAATAGATATAGAATTCCTTTAATTTGCCAACACGGAATCCGATTATTTATTAAATGGACTGAAAGCTCCCGGCCTGTTGAATTTATCTCATGAGACTTGTCGAGCTGATCCGAGCTCTCTAGCGTGAGGCAAGAAAAATCACGGAAATTTTGGGTAGCACCATCTTGGGGGAAATTGAGTACATTTTGGCACATTTTTCTCCCTCCCAGTCGTATCTCAACACTTCCTTCCCTGACCCGAGTCAGCAAAGCAACAAGCGACATTAATAAAAGACCTTTTTTCCCCTCTTTTACCGACTCTTGTCGTAGGTTAAGGCTGTCGAACGAAAAGCTTTGACATCTTCAATTGACGCTACTGAAGAAACCTAAATAGGTTTATCCAAGCTGTCATCCTGACCTGATAGCTGAAGCTGGTAAGACGTTAAAGACTTCAGGGTGCGCGAGGAAAAAAATTAAAGAAAAAGAAAAAAGCTAGGAAAAGAGTCTTATTATTGATCGTATGCACCCAAGCTTTTTACACATACTGTTAACACATACGTGCATGGAAGTGAGCCGTTTTCGTGTTCGGCGAGCTCTATAAAGGATCGGTTCGTTTTTCCCTTGTTGGATGTGGCGGAGATAATAGGCTTTTATTTCACGCCTACGAACATCATTACACACCAGATACCGCCGCAACACCCACTTACCCCCACCCCCACGAGTAGCTGTTAACAAAAGATAGTACTCGCAAGTTCAAACAGGTCTTGGCTGCTCTTGTATTTCTGCCGCCAGAGCGAATGATTGGAGACTATGTAAAGCATTGCTCAACTTTTGTATTTTCTTGTAAGCTTGGGAGCAAATCGCCGTTCATCCTCCGGAATCACTCTTTTCCTCTCCTTTCCACTCTATCCCACAAGCCCAGAAATGAAATCGTTACGTGTTGGCCAATTTGTTTCTCCCGCGTAATCAAACTTGAGAGGAACTTGTGTGAAGGAACAAATTGCGAAGAAAAAAAGGAAGGAAAAGAGGAGAAATGTTTACCATTGTTAGAGGTGAGGTGATCCCAGAAAAAAAAAGAAACGTGGTGTTCCGACATTGTTACAGCCAGTATAGTTGTTAACTAGGGAAAAAAGAAGCTGAATTGTTGAGTGGATGTTGCTAGGAATTCTTTTCATTCACGGAATTCGGAAGAAAGGTCAGATCCCATGGTGGAGACATGTTGGTTGGGGTTTTTAAGTTTGCTTGTCAAGGCAGAAAAGAAAAATAATTACGAAAGACGCCCTGGGTCTTTGGAAATAAATGTTTTTCTACAGCGTCGCATGGTATAGAATTTGCATAGCAGGCTTACAAGCCCAAACACTGCATTTGCATATGCATGGAATCGCTCCCGTATCTTTGACTACGAAAACAGTGCGGAGATCATAAAAAACTTGCTCTGAGGCATTTTTTTTTCCTTAGCGAACGAAATGTCAAAGCTGGTCGAAACAAAATTACCAGAATTTTTCTAAGCTGACGTGTTCTGAACGATATTTTACGCATTTACTTAACAGCAGCGTCCACTCAAAAAATTTTTTATAGGAAACAACAAGTTAACAGCAAATTAAACTACTCGAAATAGAAAAGAAAAACCTTGGTTAACATAACGATAAAGTGAAATGTGAATAAATAAATACGACGCGCAAAAATAACAACTAGAGAGAAACTTGTGCTGTCCGATTTTTTTTCTAATAAAATGTCAAATTGAATTGGTGACCATCAGGAAATGAATAGATTGTGTTATGATAATCAACACTTCTCTACTGTAGAAGTTAAGGTGAAAGTTTGAGGATAGCAATACGGTACCTTCGTTGGAGTACTGGAGGCTGAACGCGAGTTGTCCAAGGAGCAAAAGGCTGCAAGCCACTACCACAACTTTGGACATCATTTTCATTGGTATCTGGAGTAGAATACGTTGAAAACGTAAAAGGGAGATTTTTCTGGGGGGGTAACAGTAACTGCTTTGAACGTACGGAAGTTTTCTTATGAAATCTTCTCTGGTACTGGTTGTGCAGTTGTGCAAGAATTTGGGAACTTAGCTAATAAAAAAGGGAAGTACTAGAGAAGCTGACAAAGCTAAGGTGCACCACAGACTGGCCGAACTGATGTACTTTTACTCTCTTTTTTAACATGCTGAGGGATCAAACGCCTGGGAGATTTGCGCATGCGTTTGCGCAGCTTGTACTGGACTGTGCAAACTGTACTCGCATTGTACGTACTTACACATCTGAGACCTTTGCGGTATGAATGCCCCTTTCTTTGGCGTCACTCATACTCAGAACTGTACCACCTCCCACCTACAACGCTACTCAAAGATGAATAGTAGGGTAAAAGATGGTGACTTTCCTTGAAATAAAAGGCAGTATATCATGTTTCTTACGAACGGTTTGAAAGCGGCGTAAAGGAGATGCAAAGAAATAGTTGCCAGCTAGGGTTTCTCTGGGGAAATGTGTGTTAGTTTTTTTTATTTATTAAGAAGCGTTGCAGAGAAAGAAGGGAAGTCAGAAATATTTTGTAAATGGCGTACGCCCTCTAGTTTTGCGTCAAGTGAGTTTGAATTGTATGAACATTACCCAAGAGCCGGGTATGTTTGGTTTCTCACAAATGTCAAGCCGTCTTAATTGGTAAGACAGTGGCATTTTGTCTCGCTTGCCACATTCTGATCTTGTGGGGATGCCCAGCAACAAATTTCTGGCGAAATCCAAAATGGCGTAAGGTTAACTTGTGCAGTACAGATGATCCGTACCAGGTGGCGGTGTAATTGAGTTGGACTGAAAGTAAAGGTCAGCAATTGACATTGCTGACAAATCTCGGATTGTACAGTACTCAGCATGAAAAAGAGCTCAACACAAAACCGAAAAGGGAACAGGACAACAATTACAGTTTCCATTGTGATAATCTTGATGTGGGTTACGGAATATTCGCGACAAGATGGCGAGCGACACCGCTCATAACACAAATGCCATGGCGTTAGCATATGAACATTTGCTTGGGATCGGTTTCTGGTGCCGACAAATGTACATTCTTATACCAGTATTGATTTTTCGCCGCATATCACCGTGATTAAAAATGAACACTTAAACATGGTCATTTTTTTTAGTGTGTCATGAAATGTAGCCAACATACCGAAACTAAACTTATATTTGAACGCCTCCCTTTTCGAAGAGCAAGGAGTTTAATTAAAAGGCAATTTGCAATTTTTCTGAAAAAGGTTTGTGCATTGGCTAATTTTACTTCCATTTTGAACAACTATTTAAGAGTTGAACAAAACGCGGAATCTGTAGTTGATATTTCTTTCCAGAACGTGTATAATCCTCAAAGATTAACATGATCTCGCTTTTGAATTTTAACTTACGAGTTCAAACACACAACAACAAAAAGAAAAAGACGCAGCCCAAGTTTGATTATTTTTTAAACAAGATGAGCTTTTGAAGAAGTATAAGCCAGCCAGGTGGTCTGGGTCGGTGTAACTAGACCAGCATCTTTCCAGTGAAAGAAATTAATTCTGCTTGACGAGTTCGCTTTGATTAAACCTCCTTACGTAAAATTGTTCCTTTTCGTGCACCCCGTAAACTGTGTAGGCGGCGAAGAACGAATTGAGCTTCCGGGAACGGAGATAAAAGAGATCCCGCGTCGAATACCTCTGCCACGATTACAATTTCAGTTGTCTGCGGACTATAATTGACCAAGCATTGCAATATCCCTAGCCTGTAATGTTGTAGCTTGTGTTGTGACAAAAAATGAGGTAAGAAATGAAAACTAAAATCAAAAAGTGCCCTGAAGATGGTTCAAACGGTCTCTCATTTCTGCTCGCTATCATTCGGCGCAATACTAACAAGCTCTGTAGGCCTTTATCCCCCTTCCTAAGAATACTCGGAGGGGACCCCCTCCAGCTGAAGACTGCAAGGAATCAATAGCCATAGCCAGTTTTTCTTGTAAGTGACAGCTAACTGAACGCGTCGTTCATTTCCCTTGCGGCTCTTGAAGCTTCCTTGTATGGCTTTCAAGGTCTCTTTATTGTTATTGCTGCTGTCATTCTACCTGACAACACCCTATAGCTAGCTGTCTTATCACGTTCAGTCAATCACAGGTTGCAAGAAAACGGCACGATTAGCGAAACATACACTCTGAGCCGAGTCTCCAGCACCTCAACAGCGCCATTCTGCCTCGTAAATAGCGTAAGGTTCTGAAAATCGAGTGCCTGTCTCATTGATGGAAAAATTTAAGCTGGTGGAATCCGCAATGCTGCAGTGATGCTGCTTTTCTTATTTTCCTCGCAACTTTGACGTCACATTTTTTTTCCGTGCTCGATCCGGTTGATCCCTCTCGTTGATTCCCATTCTATTGCCCTCCTCATTGATCCCTCTTCCAAAGATCCTTTGAATTCCAACGTCAGAAAGGACTTGTAGTCCTTCAAAGCGTTTCGACAGTAAGAACTTCTTCAACAAGATTTCACCTGAAGAAACTTTCAACTCCAGAAGAGTACAAGTTTCCAACTCTGCGGATGCCAAGGAGACTTTCGTCGTCTTAATTAGCCAGGAGGCATTGGTGGGCGTCCCAAGTGACACTTGACTAACTAACCCCCAGGATTTGTATCCACTTTATTCCTAGAAGCTAATGACCTGCAGCAGCCGTTCAATACAGCGTTAATTGGCACAACAAGAATGACGAGGTGTTAGTTTCATCCCCCCCGCCCTCCATCCCCAAAGATAAAACGGCTTGGGACAAATGTTTAACAGGACTACAGTAGCAGTGTATGTGTCGTACAGCTTAGAGGCGGCGCCTCATGGGCACCAGAACAGTAAACGTTCTGCCCAGTACTGGAAAGCCTTAGGGCAAATTGACGTCAGCTGCCCCTGAACTTCAGATTTACGCCGTAGGCGGAACGATGCTCGAAAAGACGCAGTGAAAGTCAGTAACCAGTCACAACGACAACTATATGCAGTGCAACAATGCACCCTCGTTGGCTTTCAATGCGTGGATGTCATTAGAGCAAATTATTGCTACCGTGCCGGTACTCTGGCGGTGGCTGAGTTCAATAGAGGCAGGTCACGTTAGCAGAAATGTAATTTTCCGTCAAAGATTGTTGCGCCACGCTGGTAGGACTGACGAAAATATTGTTGGCCTTCGCTAGTTCTTCTCCCTGCAGCCGGTCCCCTCATATTACTGACCTACCGTTATTAGTTACGCGGCAAAGAAAGGGTGCGAGGCCTGTTTGGCATCAACAAAAGCAGCCGAGAGTGGCAATAAGACTCAAAAAAAGGACTCAAGTAACCTTTTGACGTTCAGCCAAGCCTCACCATAGCCACCCCTTCAGAGTAAACGGGGAGAAAGGCGTTATAAACCCTACTACGCAGCGTCAATATTGTCGCCTACTTACGACAGCTGCCACTAGGGGAAGATATGGTGCATGCATGGAGCCATTATAAAAAAAAAGTCAAGAATGAAAAGAAAGGAGACAATGAAGCTGTTTCATGAGTTTACACACACTGTTAAAAAAAATTGTAAATTTACAATTGCAGCAAAATTATATAAGGACTTTACTGTAAAAATACTTTTAAAATGTTTTTGTACAACAAATTCGTGGCAAAAAATCAGTTTTTTAAGTATTGTTAGAGTGAAGTCCTTGTACTTTTTGCTGCACAACGAATCATTGTAAATTCACAAAATATTTTTTTTTTACAGTGTGAGTTTACACAGGTTGCTTTTGCAGGATTGCGTCCTTGACAAACGTTACGAGTGTGACAAACTTTGGAGGTCAGAAGGATTGTCACACAGCTTGGTTTTGGCAGTACTATCGCCGACGCTTTAGCTTTCCTTGGGAAGTTAAAAAGCTGTTGAAGGTTCACGACGTCATGAAGTTAATTTTGTAAGGCAACTTGGAGTACGTGTGATAAAGTCTAGATAGACTTTGGCCCCTCGCTCCATACGAGACAAAATGGCGTCGTAGGGACGCTTATCTCTAGCTTTCAGGCAGTAAAGGTTTATTAGAGAGGGATAATATTGTTATGAAGCAAAAACCATCCGGCGCCGTATGGGGAAGTATTTTCGTGAAGATGGCGGCGGTAAAGCACAATAGATGTCAGGCAACAGGTGTTAGGTAATGTGATAGCGTACTACAGGGGGTTTTGCTGACGTCATTCTTAACGTCTGGAAAGGAACAATGGCGGTGTGGGAGCTGTGATGTCGAAAAATAGAGTGGAGGAAACAATGGTATAACTTTCAGGGTTTCATTGTTGTTTCCGTGCGGGGAAACATTATTCTTCTTTTTTTCGCCCAGTTGCGACCTTAGGGGGAAAGAGAATAAGGATTATGTAGATGGTTTTTCGGTGTTACGGGTCTACCGTCTTCGCATAACTTGGGTTTCGCATTAAGCTTGGCATCCGTGAGCCTTTTTATTTGTTGTTTGAAGCGAAAATGTAAAGAAGAAATTCGGAAGTGGTTTTTAGTTTTTTTTCCGAGTTGGGGTGTCTATGAAAAGGAGCTCGTAACTGAATTAGAAGTTGGAAAGCATAGTTGGAAATAGAAATTTATTGCTAGGAGACGTAAAAGAATCGCAGATGTAAAGGCGGCGTGGATCAAGAGAAATCGCGAGAGTGCAGAGATTACTCGAGCCGCTCATGAGATAGGACACATATAAGCGTGTTTGATTGAAGATCTAATCAAACACGCCCTCGGGGTTTATCAAGACTTTTGTGCGATAATCAGTGACGCCTTTTTTTAAGTGAGCTCCACTTAGCGTGGCACTTAGTGCTTGGCGTGTGACAAGTTAATTGAGAATACTCGCTGCTGCACCAGAAGAAAAGAGAGAATTCGTACCAAACTAGCCAACACTTGTCAGCCTAATTCTGAGGCTATGGTGTGGTATACTCTTCCTAGGGTTAATTTTTTTATTTTATTTTTTACAATACCAGCGTGAGCATTAGCTCTTGGCTGGCCATTTATTGAGCTAAAAAAACACAAGAAAATAACCATAAAGTTTTTTTAATAAATTTGAATTGACAATTCAGGAAATTACACTATAAATTGTCTGATTTAATATTAGTTAGAAATAAACTTTGGTTAAAGTGCACTTTTAATTGGGATAGGTGTCTTAATAATTTTGCTCCAGATCTATTTAACCATCAGCAATTGAAAAAATCACAAGGGGGCCGTTTACAGAATTCTATAACATGGCCCTTTTTTCTTCATATATGGACATGGCTTCTTTTATACATTTTTCCACTGCTTCGCATGATTTAACATTAGTTAGAAATAAACTTGGGTTAAAGTGCACTTTCAATTGGGATAGGTGTCTTAATAATTTGGCTCTAGATCTATTTAACCAGCTGCAATAAATTTTTTTTTATACAAGTCTTGTTTGAAGCAAGTCAAGATCTTCCTAGGGTCAATACAGTACTGAATTTCTGTACAATAAACCTCCAGTTTTATGACGAGGGCTGTTTGAAAGAAGAGCTTCCCCAGAGATGCATTCCTACCCGCAACATTGAAGAGACGTTACGAATTATATGATGTTGCAAGCGTTCTCTAGCGGGTGCATTTGATGCCTGTACACCCCCTTTCGTGCTAGTGAGGTTTTCTATGTGATGGAAGACCAAGCAAAATGAATCCTTGTCGGCTCTGTTGTCGATCTTTCTGATTAATTTATTCTGAACGCCTAACTCCGTCTGGGCCAGCTACACTTTAAAAAAAAGTTGTAAATTTACAATTGCAGCAAAAGAATACAAGGACTTCACTGTAAAAATACTTTTAAAATCTTTTTGTTCAACAAATTCGTGGTTAAAAAATAATTTTTGTAAGTATTTTTACAGTGAAGTCCTTGTATTCTTTTGCTGCACAACGAATCATTGTAATTTCAAAAAATATTTTTTTACAGTGTAGTAGTATACAATGTATGCTTTGCGAACCTTTCAGGCAAGCCCCTAAGGACTACAGATTGTTGGAAAAGTCGATGGAATTCCGGCTCTGCTCAAGATTTCAAACGCTTTCGGGTTTAGTTAACACTTCGAGTAAAAATACTCTACGAGTAAATACTGGACAAAGATAAGCTTAGGAGAAGCTCGCGGACATTCAGGAATTCCACGATGGCAGAAAGTTCAAAGCTTTTCGATTCGCGCTCTATCGAGGGTTCTGGGGCTCCCGCGTCTTTCGGATTATAGCTTGGACAAGTTGGCGAGCCTTTCCGGATCCATAGATTGTGGATTCCGGGTAGCATTCGATTTTCAAAAATTATTTGGTTTTATCTAATGTGAGGTTTACAAAAAGCTTCTCAGGCTCTAGTATGTGTACAATAGTCTCAATCCGAAAGCACTCGTAGTATTCAGAGGTTGCTATAGTAATAAGCCTACTTGTATAATTTACAATTGACATATGGTCTATTTAACGGATTTTCTACCCAAATCCTCTTTTTGATGTCATTGAAAAAGGTCAACCGAATTTTTTCTTTCTATTTTACGTCTAGACCGAAAATTATTGCCCACTGTCCATAATCTTTTTATCTTACCAGAAAGGCGTCAGCGTGTAAATTTTATTGAGTACAGTTGCCAAGGATTTGAAGTTCAAGCAAGAAATAAAAACAAAGACGTCGTGTCTTTTATTGTAGGGTAACTGCAATGGAGTTATAATCTAGACGTCGTTGACGTCGGCATCTTTCCTGAACAATACGAAGAAGCTTCAGGTCATTAACTCAAGGTTTATCAAATAATCAGAATCAAAGGTAGTCCTCCCTCACTCCCACGTCAACCTCCCTTCCGTCATACGTCAAAACCTTTATAATAATATATTTTATCTCTTGAATTATTTTTAACAACGCGGTCCGTCTTTAAGGATTTTGTGCGACTAAGCGGATAGACTTAACAAACTAAATGAAGTTTTCGTAGTTGGGGTCTCAGTTTCTTACATAGTACTGTATAAGAAAGTACTTAAACAAAACCAGTAAACTTTAGCATTCGTACATATGCGTGAAATAACAAAAATTATTTACTAAAAAGCCCTAACACTTAAAGCAGAGGTCGAAACTGTGAAGAAATGTTCTCTGGAAAATAGATTTTTAACCAGACCTATGTTACACAATCGACCATCTTGTTCAGAGGGAATTTAGTCTGAAGCTATGATAGCGTGTCAACTAGCTGGATACTGGTAACCCGCTTTGTGCGGTGGCCTGCCTTCAATCCAGGGATGGAAAAAGTTCGGACACTAAGCGTGGAAAGCCACCTCTTGGCGAACTCCGTCCCAGCCATGGAGCTGCAGTTCACATCAACCAATGAGATTGAGTGTTTAAGTCACGAGGCCAATGAACACCAATCCGAAACAAGAGACGGAATTTCTGTCAGTTCGCGACTACCGACGGCGCCCGAAGCCCGTGTTCATCACTTCCCATTTTACCCATAATTGATGGTAACTATGAATCTTATAAGAAGTACTGATTTTAAAAGAAATTACACTACGATTAATGGATATGGATTTCTTTCGTTCAAGAGAAGAGCTTCGAATTGCGAAATTCATTAAGTATTGTTAACTAGTATGGAATCAGCAGGATCCGATGTAACAACGACCCTTACATATTTTATCTAATGTAGAATACTTCCACCAAGTGTTCTTTCTTAACTTTCATGTTAATTAATTGGATGCTAATTTATGTTAAAGGTGTATTCTATGCAGCATAGGACTTGAGAAGCCCGACACTCTAAACCACTGCTTGCTAAATACCAATAACTTAACCTGTTGCCAACGAAAAAAAAAAAATGCTAATGAACCGTTCGCAGTTCGTCATTTGTTGTTGTTGCCATGCTCACGTGTTCCATGCGGCATTGTTGACCGTTGTTGTTATGTTTGTATTCCGGTTTAGCTTTAGAAAGCCGTTCCCATGATTTCTCTCCATATTCGTAAGGAATTTCATCCTGTGATGAGAGAATTTAGCCATGTAAACGTTGTATACTTATAATATTAATATTTTTTATTACTTGTTATTCGCAGGTTAATACCGTCTAAGTGGGTAAAACTTCACGAATGTTCCATTGTAGTTTGTAGAGTGGCTCGTAAGCCTCGTAAGAACTGTTTTTAAGTGCGAAGTATTTGCTCGTAAAGGCCAAAATGTCGAATATTCTCAATTCTACCTTCATCGCGTTCGAGGAAAGCGAATCAGAGACAGTTTCTATTGCTTCAAGGACAAGTGGGTTCGATTCTCATCGTGATTTGTTCGATGCTTCAACTTCTGACCGTATCACAGGTAAAATGATAAAGTTTGCCATGTCCTATGATTAATATCATTTGGCTGGACCCGTACAATTTATTTCGAATGTGTTTATCACCAGTAACTTACTTTTCTTTAATAGACGAAAGTTTGTTATCGACGTGGTTTGCCCACTGTGATGAATACGGTACTGGTCAAGTAAAAGCGTCCAAGCTAGTCAACTACATTGTAGAAATCACGTACCTGAAAGAAGCGGAACATAAAGAAACTTTGGATGAACTACATCGATTACTTGATCCCACCAATGACAACTGTACCGTGGATCTCCCCACATTCCGCGAGACACTTCAAAACTGGCTCGCGATAAAGCACCATCACGAAAAGTATGGACTCTTTTCTTGTACGCCCATAAAGCCTCAACTCGATGCTGGTGCCTTAATTCTCACAGTTGCACACTTAATTACAGCCGATAAATTCCGACCAGTTTGTGGTCTCTTACCTTCTGTGGTTGCCCATCCAAATGTACTTAATCAGTAGAATAAGTTAAAGCTGAATATGTAGAAGGGCTAGTTTGTAAGTTTCGTCCGTAATTGGTGTTGCCTTACACATTTTTGAAAAAAAGGGACACTGTACATGTAACCAGGGATTTTGCATAGGTTGGGAGATTAATAGTACGGAAACTTCTTGTTCTTTTACGATTTAGGGCCTCTAGTTTGGTCGTCTATCCTCCCAGTAAAGGTTTCGGCAAGAAAAGGCATTCGTCACCTCGCCGGAGTCCTGGTATGAAAGCCTAACTATTTTGCATTGTTCTTTGACATTGACGATTACGCCTGGAAGGTATTATGGAGACAACCAGTACGTCACTGTTCGATTGCAGCTTTGAAGTGGGCCTGGAAAGTCAAGAGAAGCTGATATCGAAAACCGATGACCCATTGAATTTTCTGGAGTACCAGAATAAGCGCTTGCAGGAAGAAAAGTTGGCCTTGGAAAAGCAGCTCGTCGCGTTAGAAGAACAGAACCTTCATCTGCTGGACAAGATCCCCGAATTGGAAAAAATTCTTCAGACGTAACCATATCTTATTCAAACAAACTCACAGAATCATGGACACGTCCTAAGGTGTTCATTTTTTGCTAGTTATCAGGCCAGTTTTAGTCGCATGAAAGAATCAGAGGATGATGTGGAGCAGTACAAGTTGCTGTTGAGCGCAAAAGAGAAAGAACTGGCGGATATGGCGGAGGCGCTGCGCTCGTGTGAGAAGCAAGAGAAGGACTACCTGGCAGAAATGGAAAGTTTGCGAAAATTACAAGAAGAATTGGATAATTACAAGATTCACGAGCTTGGACTCACTCGTGCATTAAAAAGTTTGCAGAACGAGTGCCAGCAGCTGGAATTACAGCGTCAGGAAGAGGAAGACGCGCTTCAGCAAGAACGCCAACGCTGTAGAGAACTGGAGACCGCCTTAGAACAAGCTAACGATTTTATAAAAGTACCTTTTTTGTACCTTACCCGTAGATTTCGTAGGCCTTTTGCATAGTTATGCGTTTGATCATTATACAAGTTTTCTGTAATCTATCGCCCCGGTGTACACAAATCTCTTATGGACGAATAACACGGGGAACTCTATTAAAGGCTTCTGCTTAATGCTTTAGTATATTTCAAATCAATGCTTGCAGTAAAGTTGTCTTAATTGATATCTAGTGCCTATGTTTGAGATCTTTTGAAAATATGTTTTTATTAAATTTAAACTGTAGGTGCATTTTTGCAAATTTTGAAATACTTGAAAAAATAAAATCTGGGTAACAGGAGCACTAGATATCTTCTCCCAACATTTTTTTATGAAAATACGTTTCAAATTGGACGAGTAGTTTTTACGAAATCATTACTTAAAATTTGGTAATTCTAGTAATGATATCGTAAAAACTACTCGTCCGATTTGAATCGTAGTTTTACCAAAAAGTGTAGAAAGAAGGTATCTTGTGCTCTTGTTACCCAGATTTTATTTTTTCAAGTATTTCAAAATTTGCAAAAATGCACCTACAGTTTTTAAATTTAATAAAAACATATTTTCAAAAGATCTCAAACATAGGCACTAGATATCAATTAAGACAACTTTACTGCAAGCGTTGATTTGAGATATACTAAAGCACTACGGAGAAGCCTTTTTAGAGCTCCTCGTGTTATTCGTCCATAAGATGTTTGTGTATACCGGGGCCTTAAGCGAAATTGACGCTGAGAATAGTGGTATTATGTGAGAAAACGCACTTTAATTATTTTTTTGCACATTACTTAGACTTTTAGTCTGATAAAAAAGCTAGAAAGCAATAAAAAAAGATATATCTTACGTTGAAAGATTGGTGAAATTTTTCTTTGACAGGTTTTAAGGGAAGAAAAAGAAGATATGCAGTTGCAGTTAGCATACGTCTCGCATAATGCATTGATGAATCCGCAAATTTTGTCGCCTGACATAGGAGTGTCGCTTATGAATGACGTGGTCAAGTCCAAGCCTGTGGCATGTTCAACCCCTTTCGTGAATTTGGCCTTGAAACCTCGCCAAACTTCTATCCGGGAAGAATTTAAGGAAAGTGTAAGACTTTTCAACATTAGCTACCCCATTTTTTTACGGGAATATTGTTCTGAAAACTTTCTGTTTCAAATTGGTGTTGCCAACGGCTTAAGCATGACGTACTCGCGTATTAAAGTTTGTTTCTATTTCTTCCCTAAGGAGGTGAATGTTTCTGAAGTGAACTTGCCGTTTTGCGGTAAACTGGAAGAATCGACCTTTGACTCTCATCTAGATAACCAGTTCATACACGATTTACAGCAATTGGTATACCCATCATAGTCTTTCTTTTTTCAAAAAAACGAAAAGTGTCTCCCGGTAACAAGGAAACCTTTCTGATCCTTTTGTCACTTTTCAGTTAGCAGAAAAGAAGAAATTCGTGACGGATCTGGTGCATAATCTCGATTTACTTCGCAACGAGCACGAGCAAACGTGGCAACACCTAAGTAACGCTCAGATACAACAAACTTGGTCCCAAATTGTCTGCAAGGCTGTCGGTAATAATAATAATTGTAATGCTTGTCCTGATTTTCCATCCAGTCACCCATCCCGACTCTCTTAGCTCTTTCTTCAACCTAGTTTAAAGTTCGCTCTTGTTACAGGATAAATTCGCTGTTCTTTGTGAACTTTTGACGTTTGTTGCACAGTAAGAAGCGTCGCTAGACAAGGTTGATCCAGACAAATAATTAGACCGCAGCACTCGAACTGAGTTAAGGAACATTTCTCCGAAGTACCACGGCAATTTGGATTTGAAAGTTTTTTAGTCAGACAGATGCGTAAATAGGAGTTATTGTATGTGCCAAAATTGCAATTGACTTTCAGATAGTCTGTGCTAGGAGCAATATCAGAAACGCATTCTCGTTTAGAATAGTAACAATAAGTCGATTGCTAATAGACTCCTTGAGCACAGTAGAACAGGAAGCGGCAGTTGGGGGTTTACGACAGATAAACGCAACGTTTAGTCTTAAGTGGACTCCTTTTCTGAGATTGCTTTGTTTCCTTTGACGTTTATAGAGCGCTATTTCCCAGCGGCATGTAAGAACAATTAAAAGATCAGTGTCTGAAAATAACCACTTACCTGCCAGAAAATAAAACGTAGGAGATAATATTAAGCACGGATACTGTTTTTCTTTGACAGTGGAAATATCTTTCGCCATTCGTTGTATAAATATGATCCAAGCAATCGGTCCTATTCTAGTTTATTGAGTGTTCTCGCGAGAGGGTGCTATGGAACACCGCTCACGCAAGTACCATATCGTTAGCATAGAGCCGTTTGCAGGGTCCGTGTTTCTTGAAGACAAGCATGCTTTACTTTAAGATTAACAGGGCAGCAGTGGAACACAGGATTTGTTGTACAAACGTTGTTTTAGTGAAAATTATCAGCACCATTACAGAGGTGCCCTGTAAAACGAACTCATTCGCTGTCAAAAAGTGTCCCATATAACGATAGCTGTCTCGCAAATCGTAGCCAAAAGAAAGTTGAAGTTTTTGATATGGCAGTTCTGAGGAATTGAAACAGCTAGTCAAGTTATTCCTTCGGCCAGTGAAGTATAAAGCATTTCTTGTTGATAAGAAAGTTATCTAGTGGTGAAATGAAGAGGTTGCTTTTTGTTTGGTTTTATGAAAGATAAATGCAGTACGATCCAGTGGAACAAGAAAAAAATTACCGAAATCTACAATCATATACGACGGCAGATGCAAGCAAAGGAACAGCCAAGTCTTCGCTGGAAATCAAAATAACAGATTATATAGGAATAATTTAACAAAAACTAGCGGAACTTTAATGATATATTATGTATTGTACATCAGTCTATATATTTTTTATTTATTATTTTGTTGAAGGTCAACTGTAGCGACACATCGTATATTCTGTAGGTGGTCCAGAGGTCCCGACCAAGGTACTTTGTAAATCTATAAGGAAAACGTCCGACCTAATGAATTCGCATATAACACAGTTTTGTTGGTACCGAAAAATATATTTTTTTACCGCAGTAGCTACTTGAATGTGATATTACGTAAATAATTATTGAAATAGTAATTAAGTGCATACATTGCAAAAAAGGAACAGGGACTGCAGTGCGAAACTGACTTTAGTTTCTTTCGCCAATATAATAAAGCAGTTTTCAACTGTCAATCTTATGCGCAAATAAATTAAACAAGCAACTACAGGCGTAAATTATCTATGCAGACTACAAATGTCATTTAATTATATTAAATACGCAAAATTGTAAAAGAAGCTTATTGTCGTTTAAGCTTGTTACCTACGTGTGAAGATTAGGGCTAATGAACACGAACATTTCTTATGAGGTATCACACGCCAATTTTAGGAATACGGAACTATTTTGTCTACAGCTGCTTGACATGTCATAGTGATATTTTACTGCATTGGAATAGAGTCGAATCCTCGTTTATGAGAACCTTCTGTTGTAAGTCGTAGGTTCGGAGTATGGAACATGTCATGTGAAGCGTGTCGACTGACATTCTATACATTTTTGCCGTAAAATGACCCAAAGTTATACCGTTTTTGTTATTCTCGAATTACTGTGAATAGCATTTTCTTTTTCTTTTTCTGCTCGTTATAGAGCTTCACATTCATAAGACTAAAATTAAGTTTGACAAGCTTGTGGTAAATTCATGAAATTCTCTTTAATTCACTCAAAAGTTTTCCTTTAAACAAGTCAATTGTGTCCTGAATTCTTCCAAAAAACGAGGATTACTTTGAATTGTATTAAATTTTCTTACCATTACACATCTACTTGGCCAAATAGATCTTTCTTGACAATACAACTAAACTCAGATTTTTTTGTTCACGACAGATATTTAAAAATCTTCCGACGCGTGAAAATTAAACTTCGCATTCTCCATTTTTTTTAATTGACATGGCGGCAGAAGTGATTAGGGGGTCCAAAAACATTTTTTCACGATTCCAGTTATAAGGAATCGTGAAAATTTCTCTTCCTTCCCGAAACTGTAATAAAAATGTCTCTCCGACGTTTTTAAGCAAAGAGACGGGACATTCTTTATTGGAATTCCGCGCCAAGAGCTGGGGATCTTTATCATACATTGTGTCCGTTCGTCCTTTGGTTTTCTTTGCTCTTGCAAAGTGGTGAAAAACTTGTCGTTAAAAGATAACAACCGTTCTCACGCGCTGTTCGCAATATTCCATTCGTTGGAAAATACTCGCCCAGCTGCTTCAACAACATTTTACATTGCACCATTGTTTAGTGGTGGTCATGTTCCGTCCAACAAAAACGTGACAGATTCGTGACAGTGACCCAAAAGAAAGAAATTAATTAATGTATAGTAATAACACAAATGAGGTAACTAAAGAAAGTGACGTTAAAACTGATCCAGTGGATATTGACTACCTTCTAGCCGTATTGTATTCTTACCAGCAACTATGATTTATAATTCCGGTCCATGACTTTCATTCCCCTCTATATAAGTACACCGTCTCTTTTACCTAACTGGGCTTTTCTTTTTACATGAATAAAGAAGAAAATATGAGAATCGATGCTGAGTACCAAGCGTCGCTCTATCGTTTGTTGGACGGCGCGTCATCAGCAGCTGGTTTGATCCCGTCCGACATAGAAGAAGATGCACCAGACGGTTCGAAAGCTCTCGGAGAAGCCAACCCGGTCATTATAGGCGATGTTGCAATACCGACTGGTCGTACCGTAAGTGTCATTATCTTTTTCATTGTAACCAAAAAGTCCATATTTGCATCCTTGCTATTATCAAAGAACAAAGGGCTTGGTGCTTTGACGACTGAGTGTTTTATCCTCTTTGCCATGAAAGTGGTTCGAGCTTGGTGCTAGAGAACTCGACGTCACCGCTTTTGAAATCACTGCTTTTTATTAACCATTTTTTTGTGGGTTATGGAGGTGAATGGCGACTCGGTACTGAGTTCTTCTCCCTTTCTTCGGGCCTTTTCTTGTCGTTTTGAACAGTTTGCATGCTTGCGTGCTGACCTCGTGCCAAGTCCGGTGGAGGAAGGCCAAACAAACCCGAACCCAGTCCCGCATGAAACTTGCCATTCGATTCAGTACAAAAACGAGCTTGGGCCTGGCAGCAGGTATATTGTGTGATACACAGCTTTCTCCCCTTTTGGCCTGCACAGTGTGTAAATGTGTGGTAAAGTTTGAACTGAAAGTTTGGTTTTGTAAAAAAAAAAAATCCCAGAATTTTTTTTTGCAATTTAAAGTGCTTGGGCTAGTCTATCGACAGCTTTCTTGCAGAATTTGGCAGTTTTTCTCACGTTTTCTGTTTCCCTAGTGTGGGAATCACCTTCGCAGTTATGATGGATACCTCGAACCGCAATCCTATTTACGACGGAGGAAGTAAGTTTTTCCCTTTTCTATGCTAGTTTGGCGTGTTTTAGCAGTAAAAAATTCCAGAACTGCCAATATGCTATCTTCACACGTTGCAAGGTTAACGAAACAAAAAATCGCTCAAGCTGGGACTTTCGTCGCAAATTGGGGCGAAATTGCAGGATTTGATCGTGATTGCTTTCTGCGGCATTTTGTCGAAGTAAATGGGTTTAGAGTCTTTTTGTGTTCATGTGCACTTTGCAGTCCATCCGCTGTAGCAAAATTTGCCCATTCGAGCTTGTCTGTTTGATAGCAATTTCGATCTCGATTTTTGGTTGAAGGCAGCGTTCGGATTACAAAGTTGTCAGGTTACGTAAGGCGCATCGTTACTATGTTATATGTCCTAATGAGGATGAAGGTCACGTAAACGTTTGCGTTTGATCTTTTATTCTTCAACTTTCCTTGAATATGTGCGATTGTTCCATGAAAGGTGTTCTAAAGTAAGCCGAAAGCTACTACACTTTGAGTTGTGTTGTTCAGTGCCGCTGAAAGCGACTCTAACGTGCCTTTTACGCGACGTCTTCACAGGTGGAACAGCTTGGGAGTATTGTTGACAATTCTTATGGGAAAGAAGGTCGAATTTAAATTTATTTGGATTTTGGTACAAGGAAACTTCAATTTGTGCAGAGTTTAATTCGGAAGTACGCAACTTCAAATCCATAACATGAGTGATTTAAAAAATGGTGACACTGGCATAAAATAGCTTGCATACCACACAAACAGCTGTGTGTAATTTTCCATACGTAAGTGTTTCGCATTACTTAGCAATTGCTAAAAAAAGCTTTTGTAACTTTAAGAATTGTCTTTATTTATTTCTATTGATGGTGAAGCAATTTTGGCAACTTTTCATTACTGGTGAATGAGGTCCTTGGTAATGATTCTTTTAATTGGTGTAGCAAACAAGCATCCTTTGTCTTGTTTCATTGTTGTTCAGAACGTTTTCTTTAAGGTTTAAAGCGTTCAGAATGTCTTCCCAAAGCGCAGTCACTCAATGTTTTTGCCTTTGATTCAGGCACTTGTCTGAATCAAAAGCACAAGCACAATGTCCTCTTCACGATCTTCTTCATTGTTGCAGTATTTTCCATTATTTGCAAAACGTTTGTTTTCTTTAACAATGGGACTATATGCTTTAACCTTTTTATTTTTATGAATAAGGGATCCACTACAAATTTTCATTATTGTTTAAAGCAAGTTCCTGTTTTGCGCTTTTCTTTATTTTTGTGGCAAACAAAACTTCTATAGCTTTCTTTGACAGTTGGAGAGGTTTTACACGGGAGTCGTTCTATTACTTCGTTGTTCCTTAAGAAAGTTCGGCTTTAAGTTATTTTCAGTCTTGTAAGAAATGGGCAGCTCCAAATGCCTTCATTGTTGGTGTAAATCTTTATACATTTCTTTATTCGTTGTCCAAAATGAACTCATAGATTTTCGTGGTTGCCTAGAGGTATTCTTTTCACGTTCTCTTCTACTGTTGCCTCCTTACGTCCCAAGGATAAGTTCTCACGAAAGCCGTAATACTTATTACTACTAAAAATTGCTTTGGAATCGTATTGCGCTCCAAGAAACCTTGTAATATTTGTTTTATTAATAAGAAGACATAACAGAAACAGGAAAAGGTATCACAGGAAAGGGTATAATGAGACGTATCACATCATCCTTGCCACATCTGTTTTTTTTAAGTGAGTATCTGGCGTAGGCTCGCGCCTATTGCCGCCACTACATCTGGTTATTATAGACTATTTAGTGCAATACCCTGCTTTTACTTCCGAAAATGCTCCAGTGCTGTCTAAAAAAATCAATGACGGTGCACTGCAGGGTTTTCCTCTCCGCCGTACTCTTTTTTTTTACACGTGTTGTGCTTTGCAGCGTTCGCTATTGAAACAACCAGCAATAAAACTAGTACAGAAACTAAAGCTGGGTAAAATAGTAATGAATGAACCCCTTTTTAAACAGAACCAGTCAGTTTAACTTCGTCCTGCATATTTGTATAATATTAAAATTGTGCGAGATTTTTGTGTTGGGCGTAATTGGTGTCAAGTAATTCTTCCGAAGTATTTTTTTTCATTATAACTTTCGTACCCGTAGGGATTAAGGTTGGAGGATGTGTTGTAAGTGACTGCAAAAAAAAAGGAAGAACCTTAAAGGATTTAAGTAGCCGTCCCTTCTCCTCGTAAATTGTCATTACAAAGCCACGGTCTTAAACGTCTGACGGATTTTCAAACACCGATTCACTTTCACTGCAGACGAGGAGGGGAAGATCGTTTTCTGCAAGTTTTCTAAAGAGTACGTTGGAAATATTTAACGCCGTTTACGAGCCATGATTTATCAGTCATAAGGTGTCAAATTTGGGCATAGCTAAAGAGTATGAGACAAGTTTTAGAAGCGTGAAGCCCGTGGAAAAGCTTCGTGATGACAATGAGCTCCGACGTGAAACGTTTGATGAAAGAGATTGGTAAGAACTCGTCATCACGAATTGGAGGCCGAAAAGGAAAACATGATGAGCTTTGGGACGGTTGTTCTTTGTTCCTTTTCTTACCGGATATTTATGACACAAAGAGCACGAGAGGGGTCAGTACCCACAATATGCTAATGAGGCACTTAATGACTGTTTCCTCTAATGCATGGAGAAAGTTCTTTTTGTTCCCGTTTTTGTTCGCTGCCAAGGCGTAAAACGATCGTCCAATTAATGGTGATGTCTTTATCTGGCGGTCGGAACGGTTTTTCTAATTAAGTTGTGGCTTCGGTTTCGGGGGGAACTTATTTTTTTTTCTTGGGAGAGGGAAACATTTTTAGGGAAAGGAAACATTAGAATCTTCGATGAAAAGTGACGTTGTTTAGGGAATTTGATTGCCCACTCGTGGAGGGCACACGAACCAAAGGGGAAAAAACAAAGCAGTGGAAAGCAAAAAAAAAATAATAAGAAGAATGCTTGTCATACTGCGTGTTATCCAGAACCCTTGAAGAAATTTTTTGTTTTGAGGTTCTTCTAAAATACCGTTTAGACTTTACGGGAGACTAGCGATGGGTAGGTTATATTACAGAGCAAGTTTCTTTTTGTCTTTTCAACGTATCTGTTTAGCAAGTTCCCGTAGCGCGGTGATTTGTTAAAAGGTTTTGGAAGTGCGTTCGACAAGGAACCATGAGTGAGGATTCGTGTGTATGTAATCGAACATTTGTCATGGATGTTATGCATAGTGCATGCCTAATGAAGATAGTGGGTTGAAGGCTACGAGTTGGCTAGAAAAAAATGCAAGTACGCAGCTGGGGAAAAAGAAGGCAAAATGGTACAAAAGTAGACAAGTAGAAATAAATGAGAAAACAAGGGGGAAAATCGGTTTGTAAAAAAGAGAATGAGTTCCCTAATGAGCTTATTGGAAAAACACTTAAGAGTAAAGTAAATTGGGTAATTTAACAGATTTTAAAAATTTTATTCAGTGTTTATTTACTTATTTATATTTCAGGGAAGGGGTATCGGACTGATTGCGAGTGTTTCGGCACCACTGCGTACGTGGATTGCAGGTGTGCGAATTTACTGTAAGATAAAAGGAAAGTTTTCGAACTATTCGCAGTGATGCCGTAGGGTCATAAGGTCTAATAACAGAATCATAACACTGTCTAAGCAACGATGGGACATTCTGGTTTATGTTGTTTCAGTAGTACATTGAAATGAAAAAAGGGCACTGCACAATAAATAGAAAGGCTTTAAAAATGCACCTTGGTCCGCATTCCTATACTAGTGGACCTTTTCCAAGTAAAGCCGTTTTAGGAGTACCGTTCTGTGCACTAAAAGAAAAAAGAAATCGTGTTTTGAAAACATTTGTTGTCTAATGTTCAATGTACCGGCGCGACGGTGTTAAGCTTTTGCATACTCAGTTATGCGTATACGTTAGTTAATCAATCTTTCTTCACACTCCCCACGTCTGTTTGTGACTGTCTGACTTCGTGTGACGTAAAATTGTTGCGTAATGTTTTATTTTGCCTGTGTGTCCTACCTTAAGTAACGTTGGCCGTAGTGTATGAATGATGTTGGGTTTAATTGTGACTCAACTAACTCAAGTGTTAGATCTCCTTGAAAAGAAGATATAGGATTCAGTTGTTAAAAAAGAATTGTTGAATATGTATTAGTAATTAATATAAATTAAATATTAATATAGGATAATGTATAAAATATTTCTACAACAAATTAAATATTACTATAGGATAGTAGGAATTTACTACAGTCCCATTCAATACCCATTTCTAGCATGCTATATAGGTAAGACTGTTTATTTGAATAAACCGCATATTTGAATATTGTTCGTCCGGTCCTGAGCCCATTCAATTAAGCGGGTTGCACTGTATATTTTTTTAATAGCAATAGTTCGTAAGTGAAATATATAAGAAAAGACCCATGCAAGGACACCACTTTATCAAGGGCCGTGCATTTAGAAAGGGAACATTTATTTATTTTGTGTGTTTTATTTTACTGCTCGATATGTAACTGGACATGCAGTACATACGAGCAATGCCCAATTTCAGCTCGTTATGTTGAAAACGCTTGTACACAGTTCGTCCATGGCTTGCGTAAAATACAGGGTAAAATTAACTTGCTGGCTAGAAACGAAACTGTTTCTTTTTTTGCGTGTGGGTATGTGTCCCAGCCTTGTTCTTAAGATCGTATACAGCGACAATTGGCGTTCAACCAATTTTTTCCGTAAAAAAATATCGTTGAGTTTACTTTTCCAAATGGAATGATTCACAATGAAACACACCTTTCGTCTCTAGGTGTAGTGTTATTTCTCAACCTGCCTGGGATCGTGTAAGGTGGTACTCCCTAAAACTTCCCTTTCATCACTCAAAAATTATTTGTCATGAACTTGCTTTTTTTACGCATTCAAAGTAAAGCACTTAACTACATAGAATACGTAATCATTAAATGATTAACTAATAATATATTGCGCATACCTTGCTATTATGTTAAAATTAAATTGATTGAATGAACACCTTCGTGGTGTTTCAAGGATGATTCGACACTTCTCACCCTGATTACTTTAATCGTGGTTTTTCGTTTACTGTACTTTTCAAAATCATGTCTCATGTGTATTGTAAAATGTGTTATTAACCAAATCTTCTCCATTTTTGGGTAGGTTAGCCTAGTTTTGGAACCATAGATGTTAGGGTTACACCCAAATATGGATGTCCCTGTTGGGGTTCGCACTTTTCTAAATCATTCTTTGGTTTGACCTCCTGCCAGAAATCTTGAACTAAATCTTGCCTGAAAGGTTGCCCACCTCTCTTGCAATAACATGAACCTACTGATCGTAAACTCCCAAGGACTATTGCGAGATATAGGATCACAACTTGAACGGTTTAGGACGTGCAACACAGTTTAGGTTGTGTTACTTAACACTCTAGCTATATTCCGCTTCAATTGCGTGATATGTGCAGAAGCATAATCAGTTATATGCAATAATTACGTTGATTTTGTACCGCTTAAACTATGGCAACGAGTTAGACAGGTTAAATCGCTGGTAGAAAACTTTATCGCATGATTAAAATTATTCAGAGGAGAGTACTGTCCACGCTTTTTTGTCATATTGAGGGCTTGAAAGTACGAACTCTTGAGACGATATAAGATGACTAGGCAAATCAGAAGGCGTGAAAAGTTTCGTCCCGCCAGGAGGGCGATGATAAACATCGAGAGAAAATCGGATTTTATGACTGTGCAATTTTGATTTTAGGGACATTCAGAGAAATGCATTCCCTTCGCCCCAATTTGATTTTCGTGGATATATATGCGCTGATCTTGTTCCTTTTTTTGTAATTTCTTTTTCCTTTTTGAGTAAGAGGACTGAGGTTTTTTTCTTTTGTTTTTCGCTGATAGGCAAATCGTTGGAAAGTTCTGTACGGTCACGCAAAACGGGATTATCCATCGTTCAGGTGAGAACAAATGTATCTTTGTTAAAAGGGTATACTTACGAATGTCTGTTAACCCCCAAATTCTATTAATTGCTCCTTTTTTTCTATTATGCTTTCGGTCTTCTTTTCCTCTTTTTCTTTCATGTTATTTTGTGTGTGTGTGTGGGGGGGGGGCTTAGGGGAAGCTTGTCATAAACTTATTAATATCGTTACGTGTTGATTGATATTAATTTCATTTTTTTATTCTATTTTCCATTTTTTCCTCAAAAAATATATATTTTCTTTATCTCTTAGCTTTTTTATTTATTTATGTACTTTTTGCGTTCTCGGAAATTGCGCGGCGCTTATTCTACGTTAGTGTGACAGGTAAATTGGCGGGAGTCATTTTACCTTGTCAAAACCTGTTAAAAAGTTCACGCTATTTGCATATATGCTCATGTAGGGCGAACACGTTTAGTATCTGATAGTAGTGTGCTGGTTTCGTCTGTGGCGAGTTCCTTAAGTTCGCGGTGGTGCACTTGTAATTTCAATCTGGAGTCCTTTTTTTCTTGTTATCTTTGTTGCCATTCCCTAAGAAAAAAAAAACGTTTAAATATTATTACCAATTCCACGTAATGGAAAGAGGGAAAGTGGTCGCTTTAGCACATTTAAAGGTCTTTAAAAGCCGATTTTAAAGTTACGGTCGAGTGAGAAAACCGGTCAGATCCATTAAGCGAGGCAAGTAAATATTAGCTTGTCACGGTAGTTAAAGCTGACAGCTTTCCAAGTTCAGTTCAGCGAAGCAGCCGTGTGGTGGTACTGTCCGTTTTTCTCTGGTGCCGTAACGCAGCGATTATGTCCAATTGATTCGAGATGGGCGGCTGACCTACTTTCTGGGACAGTTTTTCGTTGATTTTCGTGATTACATAAGTTTTACTTTTGCGCTCTCTGCTGTCCTTCCCCTGAAGGCTCCCCTGATGGCGTGTTCTTCATCGTCCGCGGAAGGTTTGGATTCCTTGGATTATTTGGACTTGGAAGCGTCGCCTGAGCTGCGCAGGCGACGCACGAGGAAAAAGACAACGTTGGAAGAACCAGCTGGGCCATTGTCGTGCTTTTATGAATCTCCGTCGCCCCCAGGCCAAGAAAAGATGATGAGGATCTACAGCAGCCGGAGCAGTCAGAATAAGGCAGATGCGGTCCAAGATGACCAAGTTTCCACCAGTTCCACTTGGGATATCACGCAACCTTTTCCTAATTGCACAGACAGTCTGTTAATCAAGGCTGGCGTCCATACGCAAAGTCCTTGGCAGTAAGTTACCGTTTTATTGCTCGTTTTACAGTGTATAATTTTGGTAGAGAAATTAAGGCGTTGGTTTGGAGTGGCTAATCATTTTTCACGTTTTCCTTATTTTTTTATACACATTTCTTATTGTTTCGATGCAACTCTTTTGTCCGTGCGCTTGCTATCCAACACAGACCTGAGAGCTGGACCGAGGAAGATATCGAGGTAATTCTTTGTTAACGTCATTTTTTAGAAAAAAAAGAGTAGAAAAGCTGCAGAGAGCGAATGGTGATAAGAGATTTTAATTGGCGATTAAATTGAAAGAGCAGTGGGAAATAAAAGGAAAGTAATTTTTGGTTTTGTTATGGCTTGTATCCCTGCAGAGCAAATTTAATTTGCTGTCACTTTCGTTGCGAACGGACCACGTGACGTTGCAACACCGATTGGAGATCCTTTTACGGAAACGGGATGTAACCGAAGACAATTTGAGCGAAGAAATGGACGCGTTACAAAACACAGTTCGGGTGAGACACATTTCTTTCGACCACTTTTGGGTGATAAAACAACACTTAGGCGATGAACAGTAAAGCAAGAAAGATGAAGGCAGTTTTAAATATGGAAATTTCACTTTATGGAAACGCTATTTGAATTTTGACTTCACTCACGTTACATTTAGTGGGGACAAACTGGCCAAAATCTACATTGCAAAAGCGTCTTGAGTCTTTTCCCATTTGAATCTATGAATATTGATTTTTGATAGTAGAAGCAAACGAGGCTCTGATTTCTCGGGTACCAGCGGGAAACATAAAAGAATCCTTTAAAATATTGTAAATAATGGAATGAAGCACAAAGGTTACTGATATCGCAACGAAGAAAGTAAAGTTGATGAGAAAACGTACTTTTTGGAATAACAATGAAATGGGGCACAATCGTTAATACGATGGGGAACCATGCAACGGGAGGAATACTGAAATTTCTCGTTAAAGTAATAAAAAATAGAACTATAGAAAAAGTCGTTGTGGTTCGTCATAATGAAAGAGATTCGTCATACGCAACAATGACCAGGGTTGCCGATCATAACAACGAGACATCCTTGATGAAAATTTTTGTAATCTTCATCGTGCGGTAACAATCAAATAATGAAACTGTTTTCAATAAATGACAGATAACAAAAACGTTCACTGGTATCCAATCGTGGTATCTGAAATCTGGAAACCGAGAAATCTGCATCCTAACTTTATCTGCACCTGTAGGCCTTACAGAGCTGTCGGACATTTTTTTCTGTCGAGCTTGGTAATTTACCTAACATCTTTCTCCCGATGAAAATGAAATTAAGCGCCACCATACTGATTAATGTAACGTCGACCACCATCTCAGAATTCTGGGGAACGTTCAGAAAAAAAGTCAGCGTTCAACATCTCAGACTCCCAGTTGGCACATACAGAGGGCCAAATTTGGGATATCTTGAATGTTGAAAATATGCAATAGGTAGAGAGATGTGTTCTAATATGTGCAGCCAGAGCTCAGATTGGCAGCAAGTGAAGCTTGAACTCTGAATATTCGGATTTTGCATTCTGGTTCGTGTATTGAGACACCAGAGAAACGTTCGAAAATCTGCGCACAGGCTTAGCGAGCTTAACATTAAATGCCCAAACCACTATTCGCCAGTCTTGCTTTCTTGGGTTTATTTTATTCAATCGACCCCTGACATAAAAGACATGAAAGGAACATCTGACACACGGATTCCCTCTTACTTATAGCCTTTTTAGTAGAAGACGTACCAGTTACGACGTCTGAGACAAAAGTTTCTGACAAAAAATCTCCTCAGACTGGTCTCTGGCGTCTTGAAAAGACGCAAACAAAGTAAACCGAACGTTTTTACTTGATTTTCGCAATTTCCTTAGCTGGTTTTCATAAAATTATGTATTGTCGATTTATGGTCGTAATACCATACATTTGTGTATATTTTAGTCTCTGTGCGCGTCGCTTACTGCAAAGGAGTCTGCAAAGTTGCTCGAAAGCCTCGAGAAACAAATTGCCCTCTTAAGATTGCTAACGCGGAAAATTTCCTCAGTAGCTGAAGTAATTATTTCTATTTTTGCTGTCCTGTCTTCGATTTGAATTACGAACTCCTAATGAGCTCATAATTCCTAACTGTTGACAGGTGCTGGGAGCTGTGCAACAAGAATACCGCTTATCACGGGCGGTGGATTTAATGCTCATGCACGTGGATAACCTGAAGCGACGTTGGGAAAAGGACACGAAAGAACTGGAAGAAGTGAAGATTTTCTTTGAGGAGTGTTCAGAAGAGCAAGTGTCCAGCTTGCCAAATCTTCCCTCGCTAGACTCGCCGTCTCCTGGAACACGTATTCGCAGCCTTTCGCTTTCAGAAGTAAGTTCATAGTTTTCAAGCTACCTAATTTCTTCCTTTTCGCCTAACAATCTGGATTTAATGTGTGGCTCATGCCTAGATTGTTCGAAGACGCACCAGTTTAGGTTCACCAACGCCCTCGGGAAGAGGAGCGTCAGCAGAATCTAAAGTAAACACAATCGAGGATTGTTTCTCCAAATATGTGTCATTTTCTTTATATTTTTAACATCTCATTCATTTCTTTTTCTTTCTGACAAAGGATGGCCGTCACAGAGCTGTCAACATCTCATCGCCTAAGCATCTTTCATTCAATGCGCCTCTCAAGATTCCATCAGAAGAATCACAGTTCGCGTCCAAGAAGAACGAAATGGAGAAGATAGTTGAATTGGCCGAAGAAGAGAGGGAGAGACAAGTTTTCGCGTTTCCCGATACCGAGGGAGATAGGGGAGATAGTAACAATAATACAAGCGAAACGTCCTCTACTGGAGGTGAAAGGGGAAAATCAATGACAGTGAATGACAACTCGTCGGTGGATCAATCGGAAGGGGGAAGTGCGGAAAGAAATAATTCGAAGGCGGAGCAACGGGGAGGCAAAGTGGGGGAAACCCGGAAATTGTCTTTGAACACTCGTTTGCAACGCTGGCTCAATACTTGTCAAATGACGGGCAAAGAGCAGAAAAGGAAGACCTGTTTGGCTAGTCCCGTCGAACAGCCGAAATTATCCACTATGGGGCGTTGGGTGCGAAGACATTTTGGCAATGGAGCTGCGCAGCCCTCGCATTTGCGACAAGCAGCGCGGCTCTGTAGATGGAGCCTGACGGGTGTGTTGCTGCTAGCCGCCGTTGCGAGCTTGATCTCCGCCTTTGCACCGTGTTTTGCGGAACGCTGGCTGACGCGAAGCCCGGCCTTAGCTGAAGGGGCTTATGTGCCTTTCCAACGACTGTCTTACGCGACCTGGGAGGATATCCTGGGCACTATCGTTAAAGTTGAACGTTTGGGACCAGTTCCTATTTAATAAGAATCAATCTTTTATGTTTCTTTGCGTTTTTCTTTTGCCCTTCTATTTCACTCGTTATGCGAGCGCCAAAATGACAACAAAGAAATTGCAAAATAACTTACCAAAAGAAGATATAATCTGCTATTCGTATATTTTCGTATTGAACTGAAAGATATGCCTTTCTCCGTTTATATTAATACAAAATTGAAGTGTTGAAGCCTGTTTTCGTATACTAATTGTAAAAAAAATTACTGTTGACATCAAGAAGTCTACTGAGAAGAGATACGGAAAGAAAACGCATTGTTTCGCATTTCAAAAGCCCACAGTCTAGAAGCGTCTTACACAATGCCATGGCGGTAAACTTAGTAAACAAATTACGTGAAATGCGCTAGAAGAGCAAACATTGCATGACTCGCTAGCAGTTTCGTGGAAATGTTGCATTTCAAAGTGAGACATTTAATTCTCGAGTTATCTGTTGCTGCTGTCACGTCAATCGAATGTTTTGGAAAGAATTTCCCGCTTCTCTGTAGTAGAAATCAAGGTTGCATGTGGCTCTGGCGAATTAAGTTAGGAAAGTACCTTTGGAGGCTTCAGACTCCCGGAACAGCCTAGTGTCTGTCTTAAAATCTAAAGTTGTAGTCCCTATTCTTATTGTACTATAATTTCTATGCTACATTAATTGTGTCTACGTTCATCGCGAAAATAGAATTATTCAAATTTTCCGCTCTGGAATGAATAAAGCAAATGTGGTCCCGGCGCTGGTCTGGTCAATCTTGGTTTAGGGAATTTGCTTTTGTATTCGTGCGCTTCCAAAAATAACCTTCAAAAGAAGTGTACCATTTGAAGATTCGATAGTAGACTGTTTTTTTATCATTGGTTATCTCACTAGATCTGTCGTTTTACACATCTCATGCCAATCGAATGTTGTGTTCAAACTTCCCGCTTGAGCAGAGGATGCCGCTGTGACTGGACTACACCGCAACTGGTGGCAAATTTGAAAAGTTTTTCTGTGCCTCGCGCGCTGAGGACAACAGCCTATCAACGGATGTGAATTCAAACCTGGCTCGCGAGCAGACGGATTTGTTACCATTGGTTCCCCGCCGTAGCGTTCGACTCCAATTACATGCCATCAAGGTTTTGCTTCTCAGCGTTTGAAAAGGGAATACTACTATAAGACGTGCTGCTTCTGTAGGTTTTTATGCCGTCATTTTGTGATCTTCAACGAGTATCTTTCTTTGGAGGCGTACCATGTCTGCAAACGAAGTAAGACTACCTCGTGGTATACAGTTCGTATTAGTTTAAATGTAAGTTAACTTCGCAGTTCTCTGATGGCATACTGGAGAATTTCGGAAAGAAAGCAAGTTCTCCTAGTGTATTCATGAAGGAACTTCTTTACGTAGCGCTTTCGCAGATCACTTTCAGAAGGCAAATGTTCACGAAACATGTTTACGTCACAAAGCCATTCTATAGTTCGATCGTAGAAGTAGTAAATTCCAAGTGCGAGTTAGAGAACGTGCTGAAATTCTGCAACGCTTTGCGTAGCATCATGCAAGCTATGGATGCTGAATACGTACGAAATTCCTACACTCTTTTTTCTTCTAACTAATCATACCTTTTCAGTTACGCACCATGCTTCTTTCCTTGCACGAGTGTGGATCATCTGCGGAAGCCCTTGAATCCTACTCCGTCACGTTTTCGTACAACAGTCCTAACGTACTTTCCCAAATCCCACAACAACGTACCAAGTAATAATTACTCCATTGAAATTTTCATTGTTAACTGGATTTTCATTGCGAAGTCTAGATTTGATGATAGAGCTAGTGACCGCAAATCGCGAAGATCGCGTAGTTCACCTTTTAAAGCAAATGGAGTCCCTAAGTACACACAATACCCGTAATGCGACCAAGGAGTATTACATTGCCATTCGCACCTTTTTCTACAAGAACAGTAATTACGTACCACATTGATAAGCTTCTCTTTGACCTCTGATAACCTTTGTTACCCCAGCTCCGCAGAACTACTCACTGCCCTGCTTTGAACCTTTCCCCCCCTCCATGAGAGAAATGTCCCAGCCCCCGGAGGCGAAAAAGCTGCGACTTGAAGAAGACGAAGCTTCCGGTCACGCTCTTCTACCACCCATGGACACGTCACCACAACCTATTGAGCCGATCTTGGCAGGGGAATCGGACCCTTTGTTTAATTTCGATAGTCAGCAACAAGTGAATCAGACTGCTGGAACGGCCGTGGTTGCCAGCGCAGACAAGATTTCACAAGAAAGTGAGAATGGAACTGAGCCGCATCATGTTCACTGTCCTTGTGGTGATTACGATGACGACGGACTCATGATTTGCTGCGCCTACTGCCAAACCTGGCAACATGCAGTAGGCTTTCTTACTTACATCTTTGCTAACCAATTCACCCGTGCTTAAATAATTGTTAATACGTCGATACAAAAGGTGCGTGTTATGGCTTTTCAGGTATGTTTCCGGGTTACCAGTCAAGATTTTGCTCCAGAAACACACGTATGCGTTGACTGTGCCAAAAAGTACAATGATCGGTGCACTGATGAGGAACTCGTGAACGAGGTTCATACTTCCAATGTAATTAAGATTTTACACTACACTCATTGTGCTACTAAACTTCTTTTCTAATTGAAATTATAGAGCGTTGAGATGATATGCGCGTTGCGGCGTGCTCTGACTTTCTGTGCTTATGGAGAGCGAATCACCCAGAAAGGCTTGCAAACCTGTCTAGGTACTGATGCTCAAAAAGCCCGCAAAATTGTTGAGAAACTTAAGGAGTTGAACGTTATTGAAATAAGAAAGGGGTAAATATGGATTGCTGTGCGTTTTGACTTATTTATCATTACATTATTAGCAGTAATAGCATGAAAACTCACAAGTGTTACGGGCAGTTTTTGTCTACGATTACAGGCGAACCCCAATATAAGAGACCCTCATGTAAGAGGCTTTCCAAGGCAACGTGTCTGCGGATAAATCGTCGTGTAGAGAAAGTGCCATTTGTCAGAGAAAATGGCTCATATATAATAATATTGTCACGTCAAACTTCTACATCGTTTAATTTTTACAATGACGTGTAGTTCGGGGAACACGACTTTCCTAAAATCCTTCACTCAAAATGGGGGTTACTAGTTTGCAGGGATGTTATCAAGACCGACTTTATCGAGACCAAGACAAGACCGAGACCAGAAGAAGCTTCCAGAGACCGAGACAATACCAAGACCGCAAGTTTCGAGACCAAGACAATAGTGATAAAAAACCATCGAGACCAAAGACCGGTCTCGAAATTCTAATCTGTTTTGCACTTGTTTTGACAAGAAAAAACTACAGATTTTTAGCCTAAATAAAATTGGTAACTTAGACTCAGCCTTCAGCAAAAAATTAAATTATATGAACTGAACAAAGCTTACAAAAGTAGAAGTCGTGCCAGAAGTATCTCGAAAATCTTTCTGAGTTGCACAAAACTTCCACGTCGCCACCCATTTTTGCCGTGAAATGTCACAATAGTGCAAGTCTTTAAAATCGAATTAAATGACAGCGGGAACTTTTGCTGGAACAATCTTGCGCTCCATTTCC
>JAHZNP010000568.1:0-49430 GCA_020615345.1 Triops cancriformis
CAAAATGCGATAAAAAAAATTTTACACCATAAATACTAGCCCCAACCATAAATAGTAGCGAGTTTTATTTTGATGCCTCATCCCATTGGTTCTTGTGATTTTTTAAAAATATCCGTGACAGTTTACGATAAATAAACAACTTACGCAACCAACAATACACTACACTAGGTCGTGAATGAATAAAAGAATACTAGAAACATGGAAAATAAAAAAATACAGAACAAGACCTGTTATTTCCAGAAACAATTTTGTTCATTACATCAGAAATGAACAAACATGTATCTTCAGGCCGAATTGAAATGAGGTCGCTCCGATCATAACATAACACAATAAATAATAAAAAACTCTTCAAGACTAATACTCACCCAAAACTAACGATGCAATTTAGATGCGCGAAATGCAATCTTTCGCGACGAAATTTTCAGACTTGCTCAATTTCCCTTGAAAATAGGCTTTTTATCCGACCAACCGTCCTAGCCCGCTTGTAAGACAGATTGCGACACGAGAATAGGCTCGAATCACGCGACTCTATGAGGAAATCGATACTCCCTGCGCCTATTCTCTAGCTCTCTTTCTCCACCACTTGGACGTAATCTTCTTTGACGCTTCATTCCTTCACACAAGCCCCGAAAAATAAAGGACAACCGGAATAAACGTACGCAACCCAGCGGAAAAAAATTCCGCTGGGTTGCGTACTTCCTTCCCTGACTGAACAACAATTTCCAAAATATTCGCGCTGAAACAAGAACTTCAAGTCCCTCGCCAATCGACTCCAACTCGAACAAAATAAAAAATAAATAGCCGCTACATTGGGCTTTCCAACGCTGCTATTATCGACCACGTTTCTTGGCTCTTCCCAGATCTTAAATGTCAAGTTAAAGATTCCATGGGACAGGCCTATTTGGCTCTGAGATGTATGGCTTTCGCGTTGGTTAATCGTCTTCTAATGAATTCAAAAGCGTGGGCACCCAAATGCCGGTTCACAAATTGGGCATTTTCGCGTAAACTCCCCCCAAGTCTCGAATAGATGGTTTCGACTCGAAAAATGAGGAAGAATTTCGAAAAGAGCCCCGATGAGAAAAGGTAAGTGGAAGATGTGCTCCTGTGTTTCTTGGGGCCTCATTATCTATAAATACAACGCGAAAGGGCAAAGTTCTACCGAGTGGCAAAAATCTCGTGGCTCTTTCTAAGTCACTCTCACTTGAACTTGTCGCGTTTACGTTCTCAGCTGTTAAACTCACGGTGGTACATAAAAAACACTGACTTTTTAGTTTCGACCATTCTTTCTTTTTCCTGGGGGAAAGGAACCTTAATAAGGAATAGGTCAGTTGAAAGGTGTTTATCCCTTGCCTACTATCCGCAAACATGTTAGTCACAGGTGCGGAAAACTGGAATAGGTCCGAAAAATCTCTTCCATCTACATTCCTCTTCCTCCACTTCGCTTTTTCTTTTCCAGAATGACTCCGGAAAATGTGAGAAAACCATACAACGTGACTTTTCCCTTCTTCATAAACTTTACTGGGCCAACTTTCTAATTTTAGTTGTTTTTCTTTTCAATTGTTTATCGTTCCGTGCAAGCGACACTTGCTTCTTTCCTTACAAGTACGAAACAAGCTAACTTTTTCCAGACAACTTCAAGCGGGTTTCTGGGAATTTTGTGTACGAAATAACGCATATGTTTCTGCAGTTAGTTCCTTTACGCGGTGTCGCAATTTATATAACACGGACTCGTGTTACAGTTTACCACGATCGCGTAAATTATATTAAGAAGCAATGTTTTGCACTCGGTGTAATTCCACAGAAAACTTACCACTCGTCAATTTAACCTACTAAGTTATTCACGGTAAACTTCCGTTTGCTAAACAGTTTGGAAAGTTTTAAATATCACGCAATGTTTAACTCGATAAGTGGTTAACAAGTGCACATTCTAAGAATTACGCTTAATTGTCCAATCTTACTTTTCATCAGTTTCTTCTATTATATCAATACGTTCTTATTTCGATGTCGACTTCCACACAATAAAACTAGAAAATTAACACGTACTATGCAAAAAATAATACGTAAAGAAAAAGGAAAAAATTAAACAATATGTATAGACGTAAATAAATCAAGTAAAGGTATAAAGGAAAAAATAAGCAACGGAAAAAGCATGAAATATATAAAGCGCAGAATTAAACCCCACGCTATTATTTTTCAGGCGGGAACAATAAAATTAGAGTACTTTTGTGATTATCTTTCGAGAAGCCTTCATTTTTCTCACTTTTCATTTTTTTCTGTCACTCTTACAACAGAAGTGACCGTTAATCATTCTCCAGATGCAATGATCTGCTCGGTATAAAAGATTAACTATCCTATTTTCTCCCCGTGTGCCCTTTTTTAACTCTCGTCTTCTTTTCAGTACAAAGTAAAAAAGTTCTATAAATAAATAAAATCTCCTTTTGACTACAGATGTCCTCCGCGTGAGATCATAAGAAATCCCGCGAGGAAGCAAAGAAAAATAAACACACGACAATCCATATTCTTTTGTTGTTAAGGTCAAAAGCCTTTACCTCGAAATGCAATCCCGTTGTCGTCGGTGAGTAAAGCGAACTATTGGACGGCGAACCTGCTTGCAATACTAAATCTTCTTCTTTTTTCACGCAGGATCGCAGCAGCAAAGGGCCTGATGACGTCATCATGGAAACCTGTTTTGTCCGTAAGCAAACAAAATTACAATTAATTTCAGGGAAAAAACGGAACAAAAAACACGACAAAAAAATTTACACAGGATACAGAAATCCACAGAAACGTGTCAACTTTGTTAAGTTTTTACGTGTGGTTCACCATTTAATGACAACTATTCTCTTTAACACAATTCCCTTTCCTCCAGAAAAGGAGCAAAGAACAGAAGAATAAACAATGGTTCCGTGTCCGGAACTCGTTAGATTCTAGTTAAAAATGAAACTTTGGGGGTTTAATTTTTGTCAAGTTGGTTATTTCCCACCTTCTAACAGTACGACACACGCTACCCTACAATTTTTGAGCCCCCTGTTCCTTCCTCTCGACCTTCATAAAACGACCTTTCAGGCTACCTTACGTTTTACGACCCGCGCTTATGTGTGAAGAACACGAGATCTTTTGCGATTTCACGAAAATGATCCACAAATGCTATTTTATGACACCAACGCACGTCAACCTAATGTCACTAAGAACACTTCTGAAAGCAAATTCCAGCCCTCCATCCACCCATAAAAAAGCTACTTCCGAAACTTCTCACTTAACTTCAACGTACGTTCCCGAACTAAGCATAATCATAATCTGGTCAATTTGGAGAGAAATTAAAAAGGCGGCAAGTTACAGTGTGGAAATCTGGGCTAACTCAATTTACTATAATTCCACGCTTGTTAACTCTTACTTCAATTATATCTGAGCAATTATCGCCACATCCAAGGGAGTAAGACTGGAATAAAATATAACCAACATTTCAAAACTTACGTTCTTGTTAGCTACACTTGGACCGGATACAATTTACACGCATTTTTATTGTTACTATAGGAGAAAGCACAAACGATTTATCGTAAAACGTTTAGCCCTTTAATAATGATTGCACACAAATATTTTCTTCAAATGTATTTAATTTTGCTATAATGAGTAAATAATTAATACATAATATAACGACAAATAACAATAATCTATAAGACTGAATCCTACACAACTCCTAGTTTCGTTATTAAGAAGTAAAATGTATAATACTCGCTATATATTTTTACATAATTATTTGTTGTTATTTTTTCAAAACAAGTTCTTTTTCGCAACACTTGGACTGGATACAATTTACATGCACTTGTATTATTTCTGTAGAAAAAAAAAACAATTTCTCGTAAAACTTAAAACCCTTTAATAATAATTATCTCAATACAGACAATTTTTTCTTTCAATGTATCTAATTTTGCTACAGTGAATAAATAATTAATACATAATACAATGACAATAATAATAATTAATAAGACTCAATCCGGCACAAATCTTAGTTTCGTTATGAAAAAGTTAAATGTATAATAACTCGCTAAATACTCTTATTACATAATTCAATCTTTGTTTATTCATTACTCCAATAACTAACAAAGAGTGCTAACAGTTTTACCACTACCGATCAACGTAAGTGTCACGGAAAAGTTTACTGTAGCCTAAAATTTTTAGGCTCGAAGCCAATTCACACTCTTAGCATAGTCAACATGATTCCTAACTCACTGCATGTTTCTTTACACACTTTCTCTTCTCTACGTGTAAAAGACTTGGCACCCAAAATCACGCTCATAAATACACAGCTGAAAATGAGGCCTACCAGGAAGCCATGCGAGCCGAGGCCGACTCTTTTTTCGCTTCTCTCTTTCAGACTACCATATTTAACTCCAAGCCTCTTCTTTTTGTTCTCTCCTCAACTTTGCTGCATCCACACCCCCGTTCAGTAGAGGCAATCCCTTACCCTTTGCCTTTTATCTTCTTTATCTTCTCCGGACACCAAAAAGGTTCAAGCCAAGAGCCTACAAACACCACACTACAACTATAACATACTCCCCGAGAGAGAAAGACATACAGTACACATATGAGCAAAAGGCCAAAAAAGATTCGGGTTTCCCCAGAATGCTAATAAAAGCCAAGCAGCCCAAGGAATTTCGATGCCCCCTTTTCCCCTCTTCTCTATCTCCGTACTTCTCACCCCACCTTCGACGGGGGTAAGTATTCACCCCCTTTTGCCTTACTACCTAATCTGCGCTGAGGGATTTCCGTCAATGAAAGACTGGCAAGGGGAGAGAAAAACTAGTTGAACTTGCACCCGTTTTATCATATTGGCCATGTGCAATTCGCTCCAATTGCTTCCTCTCCCAAACCCCCTCTGGTCACTTCTTTAGCTCATTTACCCCCCCCCCCCCAACTTCTCACACTCCCTCTGTTCCCAAACAACCCTTTTTGCCTTTTCGACCCGTATAACTAGAACTGGAGTTCCAGGAAGATTGAAGGATCAAAGTAGGGAGAGAGACAAAGAGAAGGGGAGAACGAACACCCCGAATGTCGAAAAATGATCATCCTGCTTTAACAAGCGCCATACTTCACAGATGCAAAACTATCGTTTCTGCCTTAAGACGAAGGCTTTATAGAAAATGATAGTCACACAAATACAAGTTTTTATAAACAGAATAATGAATAAAAGGGTTAAATAAACAGAAAAACAATGAATAATAAAGGTTAATAAAAAACAAAATAAAAAGTGAACAAACATTAAAAAGTAAAGTAAAATAAAAATAATGAATGATTAAAAAATGTAACAAATAAGTTAAGGCAAAATAAAACTAACAAAAATATTACCATCACGCTTAATGATGAGACGACAGTTAACGAAACCGACAATAAGCACAACGTGTTCTTATTGTCAGTTTTTATAGGACATACGACAGTATAAGAGGGTACATGACTGTTTAGACTGACAGAAAAAAAAGTAAAATCAATGATAACAGAAAACCCTAAAGACCTTATTGGAAGAACTCAAAAAATAGAAAAGTAGAAAATTGAAGTACAGTAAAATATTACGATCTGGAATGTTAGAATATATTAATATATTATAGAAAGCGCTACTGTTAAGCTATACTGTCATGCTCTTTAAGATACTGTACGCGATTTTAAAAAATCTGAATTTTTATCACTTCGTTTTGTGTACCTTAGCCCGCTTCAGAGAACTAATAAACCAATTAACTTAACTAATTAATTAACACATAACTTTGATTTAAGTTGTTCTATTGGAACTCACTACAACGAGTTAAGACGAATAGCCTCTCAAGCACCGAAGAATTTCACATTCGATTTAGTTTAAACGGCTCGGAATGGTGATGCTTGAAATAAAAAAAAAGTCTACAACAGGTTCACAAGCTAGGAAAACGAAAAATAATCTATTTAAGACAATTTCCGCCCGCTAACGTATAATTCAAGTTCCCTTTGTCACTTTTAGAAAAGCAAAAAATAAAAAATATCTAGCTTTAAGTCTTTGAGAATTTAAATGCCATTAATCACATCCAAATTAAGAATTATTTCAACATCGGAGCGCATCTTTTTTTGGAACTCCTTCCTATTGGAAACGTTCCAAATAAAAACCCCAAACCACTAAAAATGTCTATAGGGTCTGAGGCATCAAGTCAGCAAAATTACGCCTCCGGGCAACATATTTCTAGGCCTTCGGCGAAACACGAGTTCAGCTACTGAAACTAAAATGGAGATTCAGTTTGGCCTACATCTTTGCCCCTTTTTTCCCGTACTCCCTAACCCGACCCATTTTGGCCCTAGAAAAAGACAAACTAAAAAAAAACTGGCAGCATTAACTTTTCGTCGCGAGTTCGTTCCTCAATAAGGATTTCTGTCACCCGCTCCCCCCATCATCACCCCCTTCTTACAATACCACCCAAAAACTCTCCACTTTGGATCAATAGAAATTCCTGCCACGCGCATCGGTTTGGCTACAATTTGTTTCTTTTTTCTTCATTTTTTCCCCTATTCCCTACTCTATCCCCCCCCCAAAAAAAAGAAAACCTCTAACCCGAATGATAATATAGTCGTTTTATGGATCCTCGACTTGCAAATAGGCCTATCAACGTAAACTCTTTTTTTATTCCTCCCCTTTTCCCCTTCCAAAATCTTTCTCCCTCGGCAAACAAACAAATAACATAGACGAAAAACAAATAATATGGAAATAAATGGCTGATTAACCAGACAAGCGTACCCGGAACAAAAATAACCCCAGAAATTCTATTACTATACAGGATTCTTCTTCCCTCTAAACATTGTAAAATAAGTAAAGGAACAACACAGTTCCATACAATAGAAGCTTACAACATGCAAATTGGATAAAACAAAAGACAAAAACACGAAAATCCTTTTCAGGAGTATGGAATTATACAATACAGTTTTTTGCACATCCTGCTCGTTATTTCAAAGTTGGGAGATATCACAATAAAGAATTTCCACAATAGCGAGCACACGCTAGTGAAATTGAGGTTTAATAACAGTTTTATACGTATCGTTTATTATAATGGGTAATGTACTGAAAATTACCTAACAATTCAGTATCGGGTATTCGGATAATAGCTTGCTAGCAATGCCAAAAGTAACCGACCTTCAATTAAAAACCAGCTCGCAATCTAAAAGCCCTTTCCTCCTAGCTCTTTCATTATCAAGTGTTCATTGCTACGTCGTCCTGCAAGCGTCTAGGCTGCTGCGACCTCGTCATCATGAATGCAACTGTTACGCAAAGAGTTACTGCAATCCGAAACACTTTAATCAATTACCAACAAGATAAAAAATACCGAAAAATAAAATAACACCGAAATAAAAACTATTGCACTGCGAGCTGTTTAAATGTCATTTCAAATAAATAAATAAAAATCAAACAAAATGTTAATGAGAAAGAGGAACACATTTTAAATTATCGCGAACAAATTTCAGGCAAACTCATCAAATTCACTCGCCGTTTCATTTCCCACCCGTTTTTTCCTCTCAACGCCACCGAAAGCTCAAGGGGAAGAATGTTCTAGTACACTCCACACACAAAACGAAAATGTCATCGGCAGAGAGATCGATCGAGCTTTGAGGTTTCCTTTGCTTAGCCTTCCGTCGGAACACTGAACCGAAAAAAGGATTTGGCCTTATAAATACCATTTTTTATCATCTCTTTTCTTTATCCATGTTCCTTTCCATAAAGTACCGACCTTCCCCACAAAAATGGGAGAAAAAAGCACACGAAACCTCCCGTCTCTCGTGATCGTCTTCTCACGCGAAAATTCCTTCACTGGTAAACGAGACTCAAGGATTTTTTCCGAAAAAAGTTCTTCGCTCTAAGCTACATGCAAATTGGACAGGTGCCTAATGAGACCCTGACCTTGAATCTCTTCCTTCTCTTTCGTCTTCCTTTCCTTCCCTTCCTCTTGCTTCCCGCGTCGTACAATAACTCTTTTATCTCTATCTCATTTTCCTTTTCATCTTCCCCCTTCTTCCAAAAAGTTCTCTACTAAACTTTAGTCCCCGCCCTCTTCTTTCCTTACCCTTTCAAAACGCACCTGTAATTTCAGCTCATTTCGTTTTCCTCTCTTCATTTTTGTATGAAAAGGGAAAAAAGACATAAAAAAGTCAATAAAAACCTAGCAACCCCAGTCAGTCCTTTCACTTTCCTTTTCTATTTCCCTTCTTATAACAAGAAACCCAAGATCAAGGTCAGTGCAAAAGGGGGAAAAAATACTCCCGTCTCGGCACACACATTGCAGTTTTCCCAAATCGTTATTCCCGCCTTCTTTATTGCAAATTCAACCTACTTTATGTCCCTTTTCCTTTCCTTCGTGAAAAGTAAGTAAAGCATGCTGTTCATTCACGCTTACCACTAAATTCCTTTTTTTACAAGAAAAATAAACGTAACAAACCAGACAAAAAGAAAATTCCGAAATCAACCAACCGTGAAATATTTCAATTTACGTTTCGCAACAAAACCGTACAATGTATTACCTAGTAGCGAAAATCTCGGAGACTGTGATAAAAAAGCTTGATTGAAACAGCAAAACTCCCTAACGGCAAGAAAGGGAAAAAAAACGACTTAAAGTGAAAAGAACGTTCAGCATACGTACTATACAGTACAAAGCTTTTACGTTCACACTGTACTAACACCTGCGTTTAATTTGTTCGTGTACTAACTTGCGTCACAATGTACTGGCTGGCCACCTACAATGGCTAAATATACTTTTAAAACGTGGCGTACGCTAGTTTCCTCATTTAGTTTACTTCAATGGCTGTTTAAATGAACTTTGGTTGCCTATAGTAAATTCTGGCTCAGTACAGAATAGACTAAAAATTGCAACTAAAAATCAAAGAATATAACCTAACAAATGAACACATTCAAAAGTTCTTTATTCATACTGCACCGACGAAATGTTTACGATTCGCGGGTCGATAACATTCAAAATCAAATCATAATCTATTCCCTGGGAAATTCTCCTGATTTAAATACTATTGAGTGTTGGAAGATATTAGGCAGTTTGCATCGTTGGCGTAAGGGAGTCGTTACGGGACCAAAAACAAACATGGGAGGTGAGCTTGAGGAAAAGAGCTATCTCTCGGCACTTTAACTTGGAACAATAACGGTGTTTTTGACTATTCAAGGCACACCAAAAACATACGTTCAGGTTGCACACAGCCGAAGACAAAATCGCTCTGAACAATTCCCTCAGGAAACTGAGCTAACGACTGAGACATGCTAACGATCATTGTGACTATTTGGTGAAAATGTATCAGTCCACAGAATAAAGCCTGGTTGACACAAAAATTGACGAAACCGTTACTGAAATCACCTGTGTTATATCATACATTTCCAATGCAGCGAAATAGGAAAGTAAGTCCCCAAATGCGTTAAACTAATACGCCTAATACTATTCTCCTAAAAAGAATAGCTTTATTTGCTTTCCCTAGGCCGGTCCAAAATTTCGTAAATTCGTAATGAATATAACAAAATAAAAAATATCTAGGTGAATTTATATAGTGAATATTACAAACTTTGTGTAACTATATATAAATTACACACAAAATAATATTTAAAAAATGTGTACAGTGAATATTTCCAACGTTATGATATTTTGGGTTCTAATTTGTTTCCTTTTATGTTATTCTGACTTGAGCGGATGCTTCGAAGACAACCTCCAGCGAAAGAACAGCCGGCTTTTTCTTCCATATCTCCTTTCGCTTGTAACAACAGGTTTCCAACGAATTATTTCCCGATATGCTGGATCTCACTGCATTTATCTTTCGCCGATCCAGACTAAAGGCAACCTCTCCCTTTCATCACTAATTGATTTTCTTATCAATGAAGAAGTGCTTCGCACTCCATTCGACGCCTGGGCAACCATGAGTAATTCAACAAGCCCAACCTGTTCCAACTGTTGACTTCTTTATAACATATTGAATGGGAATATGTAGCTCATAACTGTAACTCACGAGTGTCTTTTGGCTACAAATTATTTTTGGTTCGATATGACTATTTTTCAGCTCTTAACAACCGAAAAACTTCTTAGGATGCTTTTTCCGTGGTTCGTTCTACGAGACAGCGTTCGGTATACGAGGCACTTTCTGACTCGCACGTGCGTTCGTTATACGAGACGCAACTGTATATCATGAATAGAGATGAAAATTAGAACCAGATGCAGCAGCCAACTTACAATACCTTCATTCGCTCAAAACGATGCGTCAGGTATAAGAGTTTTGACTTTGCGTCCACACCTCAAAAAAATATACTATTTTAGTAAGCTCGAAAGAACACGCGATCTGAATCAAGAGCTACATTGTAAAATGAATTACAAAACATGTTTTGGTAAAACAATTTACCAAAACATGTTTTGTAGTTAATTTTACCACAATGTCCTGCTCATTTTCTACTGACTCTGAATCATGGTAAAAATAGCACCATTTTTTTACATTGTATCACAAAAACATTTTCCTATCGTCGATGACACCGGCAGCGGTATCAGTGCATCCTGAAGATAAGGAAACCTGCTCTAAAATTCAGAGTGCGCTTCCGCGTACTCCACTGAAGGAGAAAAAAAGAGTACAAAATCTTAGCAACTTTCGTGTAATTTTCATTTTCAAATTATGATTTGGCAAACTGAAGTTTGAGTCTTTGAGATTTACGATCTCCCCTTTCACTATTCAAAATGCTTGCCGTCTTAATTAAAAAGAGATTACGCTTCACATAATGCTATCTATTTGATCATCGCTTACGAGCTTCGAGAACGAATCCCTGACAACTTACATGTATTCACGTGGGCTAATGCGTTTTGGCTTACGTGAGCTGTTCACTGTCCACAATCGTAGCATAAGCAGAACTGCCAGCGTATTCAAAGCCAGTCGACCAACCCCAAATAATAAAAAATATAGGGCGCAATTGGGAGTCCGAAATACGATCATTTATTCAGCAATACCTTCCGTCCTTTGCCTAATCAGCAATGTGTTAATGACTACATTAACCCATTCTCTCGTTTATGTCCCCCATTCTCCCCCTCCCACCTGCCAATTACGTGTACTCCTCCACATTTCTATTGACTGGCATCTTAATCACACCATCGTCACGTCATTTCCAACCGTATTCCTCCCTGGCTTTTATCTGCGACGATCTTTTCTCTCTCAAAACCTGACTGTTCTCGCTTCATTATTCTCTTCACGTGTAAGACGCAGTAAATGTAGGGTTCTTAATTGACAACGTCTGAACAACCACGAATCATTCCATCTTTTAACTAGCGAGCCCAGGGAGCTACAAACGAAAATCAAATTTCGCCAAATTTACACGTCCGTTGGCTTTCCTCCGTTTCTTTCACCTAAACCTATCGCCACGTTCCCTCGCTTCTTGCTTCATTTCCCCAAGCAGGGAATAAAAAAAGACAAAAAGGAACGATCACCCAGAAAAGATCAATAGGCTGCACGATGAACTTCCAAAACTTCCACGAACTTCAACAAATCTCCATGCCAGCATCTTGTAAGAATTTTAAAAAGTACGAATCCCACGTTAAGAAAATAATAATAATAATAATAATAATAATAATAAATCAACGAAAAATAAGACAAAAATAGTTGGACAATATTACTCCGCTAAATTGTTTACTTCTAGAAGACATTCTTCAGCTATTCAAAACTTTCCATAAATTTCTATTCATATCCATTTTCGCAGCAAGCAAATACATAAATTCCAATACCTAAAAAATGACACAACCGTAAAAAAGAAATATAAAGTAACACAATATTCTCTAAGAGTAAGTCAAAATTAAAAAAAAAAACATCTCCACTACAAAATTGTCAGGGGACTCTATAACTACTCTTACACTAAGACCACTTTCTCGCCTTCACGCCATATTTGTAACGCTTGTCTTAAAAGAAGGGGAAAAAAACTAGTTCCCGGAGACTGGACAGCAGTCGAAAAGTTTCCCAAAAAATCCGCCTTCTGTTTGGAGGAATGAGACAAAGTTTTCTTAGGCGTTTTGGCTCTCCTACGAAAATTCTAGTCATTACCTACGGGTTCTCCCTTTCTTCGTTTGTTTCTCAACATTGTTTATTTTCCTTGTCCCTCACTCTTCTGAGTCGCTTCAAGTTGCGTCTCACGAATAATAAAGTGATGTCGGACCTGTCTATCCGTATCTGTCCAGTTGTTATGTACTTTACTTACCAATTCCTCCGCCCAAGCGTCCATGACTTGCACACCGCTGACGACTTTTCAAGATCTACCGGGGACAACGATGCTGTTTTCCCAGGCCTTTCGGAGATCCCAGCCAAGTGGATTTTTCAAGTCCAGCTGGGGGCTAATGCACCCCCACAATGAATGTTTAAAACTCTTTTTCTCTTTCTTTTCCTTTTTGCTTCTTGGGTAGAAACGGAGCGGTCACCAAGCTCCTTACAAGCTTTTCCCCCCGGCTACTGGTAAAGAAAAGAACAAAATTCGAAAATAATGTCAAAATACCAAAAATAAGAGCAAGAAAATAATTTCACGCCATGAGAAAAAAAACGTAAAAAATAGACACAAACTACAATGTCTCAGTTTTGTCCCCAAATAGTGCACAATAAAAACCATATTCTAAATAATCTAAATAAGAAATAATATCAAATACCCATGCGACAATGTTCAAGACACAGTTCTGGGCCATATTTGCACAAGGCTCCATAATTACAATGCAATTCTAAAAATAATACTCGTATAATACAACTATAAATTTAGAAAACAATTTCGGACAGAACAGTAAGAGAGGAAACATTGCCTTTGACAGTTGACTACAAATACTGTAATTGTAATACTCTAATTGAAAAGCTTCAACTACAGAACGCGTCTTAAATCGAAATTGGCGAATGTCACGGTTTCTGGAGCTAAACACACAATGATAAAAGAAAGAAAAGAATAGCCTTGAAAATCTTTTCGCTTTATGCAGACAAATCACCAGCAACTCCAAATGGATTACCGGCTAAATAACACGAATAATATCGCTGCGTCAACCACCAAAAAGACTTTTACGTCAACGGAAAAATATATATAAATAAAACAACTGCCATTCGATTTGTACACGGGCGCACCGTAGTTATTGCTTTTCCTCTGCATTGATCCCTTTACGAAAAGGATGTCGAAAGAATTGTTTCACAACAAATTCCCCAAAAAAGTTCAACTCGTAATATCTGCTTCTAATCAAATTAAAAGAAGTTCAATCCAACTTTTCTTACAGGCACCATAAACTCAATACCAAGCGATTCCTTTCACTCTAACCCTCTTTCTACCTCCACCCCACCTCTCAAAATAGGAAGAAATTCTTCCCAAAAGTAAAAGTCGTTCCTTCTTGTAGATTTCGTAAAAAAAGTGCTCCAATCCTGGCGCACTATCGCAAACCAGACTCGTTTTAGAAGTGCTACACATTTTCTTCCAATTGACTTTCCTTTCTGCTGAAAAAAATTACAAGAAGTTCACTTGTACTAGATATTTTACGTTGCATTTACAACAAAAGCCCATCTCTTAACCCGTTTACTGACGTTGAAGAACAAGTTTCCTTTACAGTTTCACTTTCTCCCATTACGTCGCCCTGTGCAGTCCCTTATTGACATCAATCTCGCTTTGGCAACCAGAAATTGAAAGATGCTAAATTTAAATGTAGGGCGACCACCCCATGCATAGAATTTTCTCCCGCCCCCCTCATCCCTTCCCTCTCTCCCACTTTCCTCTCCAATTCGCTTTGCCATATTCTTTGCCGGGACGTTAACTAGCTGCATATGCACCTAGGACTGCTGGCTCACAACAATAGGACGCAGGATATAAGGGAAAATTGACCACCGAAAAGGCTTGCATTCCTGGAATTGCCCCACCCCTGCTTCCCCCACGGGGTGGCCCCCGAGATCGCATATCCACGCACACTACAAAACACAACAATGTATACACATAGTCATGCACACACTACTACTACTACCGGAAGTGGAACTGACCCGAAACAGTGAATGAAATAAGAGAAAATGTAAATGATTTCCCGGCAGCCGCTTGGCGGTAGCAAACGATCACTGCAAAAATCCTTTCTCGCACTGTAGATACCAATCTCGCCGTCTTTTTCGCAACAGAACGAATAACAAAGCCCCGAGAGAAAATTAGGCTATTTTCCCCAAACTTGTCTCCAATCCACTTATTTATGAACCAGTGTTAATCCGTAGCTAAATCACTGTCAATTTTCGCAACAAAATCACGGGAAGGCTACTAAGAACTCTGTTGGGACTTGCGAACGCAAAATGCCGGCATGGTGCCTCGCGCGGTGTAGGGACAACTACACGCTCGTAGCTCTGGTAGGCGACTGAAGCGGAACGCGGTTTTGACCCGGTTTCAGCCAACGTCGCTGAGGGAAGCTGCGGAACGCGTCCCGGCAAGCCCTATGTCGTTTTTCCCGGCTATGCCAAACAGGACAAATCTATACAGCTAGCTCTGCAACTTGCATTAGCCGCCTGCGCAGCAACCCCACCCACTTCCTCGTGCGGACCACGCCCCTTTTCATTTACTTTCGCCAAGTTTCTTCCTTGCTCGACATTTTATAAAAACTACAAGCGTTTAGTATACATTGTAAATTGCTGATCCCAGCGCTTTCTTCTTTTACTACTACTTGCAGAATTGGAGATCTTGGAGTAATTATTCTTACAAATAAACTGAAGCTCGTGACCTAATCGCGTTTTTCTTAGCGTGAGATGTTATCTTTTCTTACACCTCTAAATTATATCTCGCTGTTTAAGTTACCCACGTTCCTGATCCTTAATCTGATTAGGTTTTAATTACTATTTAGCAAAAGCTGTTATATCTGCTTATCACTACAACTGATAAATTCTGGACTATCTTCAACTACAATTGACACGTAGAGCAAATCCCCAGATTCATACTTGAACTTTGTAACTGAGTTCTTTCACCTTGAAATCGGCTTGAGCCTTACCACACATTAACTATGTGAATATCTTTAATTTTTTGTGTGCCGTAATCCTTAATGTTAGATACACGGCAATGATACGGTAACCGATAAGACTTTTCGTTTATGGAAAGATTTGCAGGAAACAAGTTTTATCTGGTGAAACATTTCGCGATAATTAAGCTCTATGGTAACATGAAAAGAAAAAGACGAGATAGGTTGAGTTTCCAGTTCACGGTTCTATCTCGCACAGATTGTGAAATGTGGGCTTGGCCCCAATCTGTTGGCCTCTACAACAATTTCATTCCTTTTTGCGAGTTTTTATCCATTTGCTTTACTAATTCGACCCACCAAGCCTAGGGAAGTTTCATTCGATTTTTATTCACATTTAATTTCGTTATTTTTTATTACTACGATTATTTCTTCGCTAGCTTAAAGCCATAAATTCGCACATAAAATTTTGCAACCAGTTTTCGAAAGAAAGGAAAAGGCAGCTCAAAATCCCAAACGGTGATTTGCGGCTGTTTATCCATCGACAAAGAGCAGGACTAAGGTAAAAGTACGCTAAAAAGCTAACAAAAATAAAAGGTTCGTACACAAAAGGAGGTAGACACAGAGAAAGGGCGAAAAAGGGGACATGAAAATGAACATATGAAATTTCTCAAACGTTGTTCTCCCTTCTTTTTTTCCCCAACTTCTTCATCTTCTTCTTTGCTCTGGCAATTCTTTTTCACTTGCCTTTCCCTTCTACGCAAATTTGCACTCTCACTTGAGAAGCAGGCGGGGAAATTCTGAAGTTTTCAAAGGCAAAAACAGCCAGGAACTAACCGGTTTCTCTCTATCGTGCATGAGATAAAAGGCCCTCGCTTCAACTCTTGAAAAACTTCCAGGTAAAGCGAAGAAGAGAAAAGACAAAGCCAAAACGCAGGGGAAAAAAGTTATTACGCAGGAGAGACCCAAAAAAGAAGCTGAAATCTCCCAAGCGCTGTTACTAACTTGATAATAAGCAAATGAGCACTCAATTGCAATATAAAAACGTATTACCTGCTTAAATGCCAGTAAAAACGCAACTCAGCAAACATGCAATCTGTGCAAACTTCCTTTTATTGGGAAAGATTGTATCACCCCTAATACTTTATTTCAACGCTTCCTTTCTTCTCACAATACAATAGAGCTTCGACTCACGCTTGAATCCACTCATAAAGGCTCCTCCTGCTAAAAAAGTAAGCTTATTACTTGACCTCGACTTGAGATATTTGCAAAGCTACGTTAATTTTTGTTGCAATCAAACCGGAAGCGACTATTACTGTTTCTGACGCTTTTGACTGGATTGCTGAATTGACCTTCATATAGCTATGCTGTTTTTGACGCTTGTCAAAGACACTGACATCGAGTAAGATTAAAAACACGTCCTCGATATAGCTGCCGAGCAAAATAAATAAAAATAAAAAGTAAAAGTAAAAAATAAAATAAAAATAAAAAGTAAAAAGGATAAAATTATGCTTTGTCTAGATGTGTTACTTGCAAAGTAAAATAATGTACTAACAGACCTCGAATTGAGCGTTGCAGAACAACGGACTTTAATCGTAAGTCGAAGCTCCACTGGTATCCGCAAAATATTACGCTAAAAATATGTATACGCACACTGATACATTACTGCGAATCAGTTGTCAAGCCACAAAGCTTAGGATAATGGAAAGGATAATCTGGTTATGAACAGGAATTCAATTGCGCGTGGTCCAATATTAGTGGATATACAATAAGCTACTTACGTTATAAACCTAATTTCCTTAATTACAAAAAAGGAAAGGGTTGAATGTCAGGACGGCCGTCCACTCGGAGCGACTGCCATCTTTTTTCCGAAGGCATCCAGTGTCCAAAGTTTGGGCTTCGATGGGAAAATGATAGGTTAGCCTTGGCCTTGTCGCTCCTTTTCACACTAGCAAATTCACACAGGAAGCCAAAACTCATAAACACGTATGGGAGCTCCCCGCAACAAACCTGGCGTTCCACTGACTCACTTGTTTAATTCCACACCAGCCTGGGACACGTTTAAATTTCTCTGCTAATTATAAAAAAGCACTGTAGAACGTTTCCTTTCTGTACTTGTTTACCTCCGATTGTCAAAGGAGAACAACACCGACATGTGCTACTAACCGTCTAACACGGAGAACTAGTTTAAAAGCCTGTGCAACTGCGACACAAACCTTCAGAGCCCACTTGGTCGCAGCCGTTCCACACGGCGAACGCGAAAGGAAACTAGGGGAATACAAAACACTCAAGCGTACGAGCTTCGTTGGCTTTGTTTCTCCTGAAGCGTCTCTACATTTCTTGCCCTTGAACTTGACAGACATCGTTAACGAACGTGCTAGCAGCTTGCTCCCCATCCCCGCCATCTTGAAACGCCCCAGCACGCCTTTGATTGGCTGACCGGGGCTCTCCAGTCGGCTGTGGTACCGTGCCGCGCAGAAGCCGGGACAAAGTGGCCCAACAACGAAAAAAGGCCTTAAGCGAAATACGTACCGATACCTACCTCACGGTATACTCACGGTATACGTAGGAAGAGGCATAAAATGAAAGGAAAAGGAGTAGCGTTATTGTTCAGCCAGGGAGGAAAACGAAAGGGATATGAAAGTAGCAATAAAGAGCTTTAACGAGGAATCAGCCAAGGAAAGGAAAAGTTGTTCGGGCAAGTTTCCTACTTTGGTCCCGTTGACCAAACGCCAACACACGGGAACTGTGAAAATTTTCACTTTCGCCAAACGAGACTTTCAACGCGGAAAAAGCTCTTCTCTGAAAACCGGCTTAAATTTAGCAGCACTCACCTGAAAACACAAAGCTGCTCCTGATACACTCTCACGTGTGCCCAGATAAGGCTTTGCCCCTTTTTTGGCTCCGTTTCCCCCACACACTTTCTTCTTCCGTTACTAACATACTCATTTAATGCGTACCCAAAGACGCGAAGTAAACAGGACACACAGAAGAAAAAGATAAAAAAACGCCTGTAACATGTTAAATAGGACCCTTTTTAATTTGTGCAGTTTGGGAAGCTAATCAGTAAGTTCTTAGTGACTCCTTCGGGAGGCGCCTATGAGCTTTTAATAAAGGTTTGCTTTTATCCTATTAACTGGTATATTAATCTGGCACCGAATAACTCCACAAACCGCCAATAACAAGAACTACCAATACTATATCACAAAGCTTTTTTTTATTTTCCTCTCCAACACGATGTATTGTGCAATCCAGCGCACCGTTTCCGAAAAAAATTAACGCCAGCAAACTAACATGCTCGAATGCTTTGAAAATTACAGCTTTTCTCAACTCAAATTCCCTTTTAACGATATCCCAATTGATTAATAACACAGTCTTCACTCCCGTACTTTTCATGCGAAAAATTGGGATTCTTTATTACCCCTGTTTTCAAACGGATGTTTCACGTTAGTTACGTGGATTTCCCACTTCTTTTCTGCAAAACCACCAAAAGTTGTTCGATAATCTTAACCAGGCTTTCCGCATAGTAGGTGTTCGCCTCAGGTTTCCCAGAACTGTCTTTACTAGAAGACTCTTTCGTCTCAGGCGCAGGAGGCGGAGCTTCTTCTTCCGACGATGATACTTCTCCTTTGCCTTCGCTGCCCTCATTCGCAGGTTTATCAGCTACTGTGGGATTCGAGTTGTTTTCCAGCCTGGGGGCGGTGGCTTCATTTTCGCCCTCGCTCCCACTCACACGTGCTTTCTTCGACAAAGGTTCTTCTGTAAGGGAGAAAGTCATTGCAAGACATTGTATACTTTTTTTTTTCTTTTTTGCCCCGCACGTGAAAAATACCTGGCGCTTTGTCTGGGAGCTCTGTTTTTTCTGCAACAGCCTTGGCTCTGTTCAAGAGAGTCTGTAGTGCAGCTACTAACGAAGGGGAAGGTGGGGCTAAGGGGACTTGCAAAGGCGCGGTGCTATAAACAAGCATGAGAGCTTGTAAATCACCATTGAGCTGCCTGACGCAAACCGGACTCCGTACGTCCAAAGTGGCCGCCATGGCTTCCAAGGATGAGACCAAACGTGAAATCAATCTTCGAAAAGGTTCGCTCAACAAGGGCGTATGGACCTTTCAATGAATGGTCACGTCAGATTTAAAAAGTAACTTGATGTTTTGAACCATTACCTTGACTAAAAATATACTGAAAAAATTATGGACAATGGAATTATTGAGTAAGACTCGTTCTTCCTTCAAAACCGCTTCCATAGCTTCCAACAGCCCCTTGTTGGACAGCAACATGGCCAAATACTTCCGATCAACATGCTAGAAAAAATTTTTACAGAGATTATCATCAACACGAAACTTAATGTCGATCAAAAATAAATAATCTTAATAGCAATCATGCGTAATTTTGACCGCAAGCAATTCTGACCACTGAATCCTAATACTGGGCATTCTACTGTAGTAAGGGCATAACTTTAACTGATCAAACCACCCAAAGCAGGTTGTTTGCACCATTCAATTCAACTGACAGCATTTTTCTTTTAGTAGCCGAAATACACACAAAAATGGGTGAGACTGTCTCAAGATTTCAGTGAGATATGTAAGTAAGCCATGTTTATGGAGAAGACGGTTGCTAAAACAGCGTGTAGTTTTTCTTTTACTCTTTTCTTTTTGAATCCACTGTTAAGCAACATCAAGTAAGCTACACACTGGGAATTCTGTTCAGCCTCTGCATGAGGCAAATCACTGCCACTGGCAGAAACCTACTCCACGTTAAACGAGAAAAAGGACCAATTTCATACTTGCGCTTGATAGACATCGAGCCAGAACTTATGAAATAGGGTGAAATGCAATAAGACAGCTTCTCGGCCTAAAGTGGTGCTCAAGCACACGAGGGCTTCTGTCATCAAGTCATGGTTCACAGCTACGCGACACATGACGTCTACGAGCTGATGATACGGCAAGAAATATTCTCCCAATGCTCTGTCATAGTCTTCATCCACTCCCTAAATAAAAAGGGTATTACACATCAATGAAAGACCATCTTCTTTTTTTATAAAGAAAAAAAAATAGAAAGAAAAAACTAAAAAATAATGTAATTAAAACCTACTTTCGGAACCTCCATAAGACTTCGATTAAGCGTCATCTGAACCACAGGCCGCTGGGGACGCAAAGCACCGCCGACACCAGTCAATCCCAGCCGCGTAGGCCCTGCCTTAGGACCAAAGCCTAAGACAGAGGCGGGGCTAGCGAAAGCTTTCGCTTTACTTCGCGTTGGAAAATAAGGCCCACACGTGTCTTGCAAACAGCTGTGACTGTGTGTCAATAAAGGAACCAAAGTTGAGAGGACTTCTGATGGGATTAAGAGCAGCCACTCTTTGAGGATGTCTGTTATAAAAGAAAGATGATTAAACCATGCGAAATTCTTGCTCATGACATGACGTCTATGATCAAATCGAACTGTGCCTTTTTACGGCAAAACAGTTAAATACTTAAAGCTACGACGACAAAAGCTGAGAGCACTGTATTGATTTTAACTGCAGCGAACAACGTCATTCAGTTAATTCTCCGTTTAAAAACTCAATTTGTCCTTTTTCGTTTCTTCTTGCAGTTTCTTCTTTTAAAATTTCTACCCATTACGTTTCTATTAGCTTGTTGTCTTGCATTCTTAGTTCATTTTATATTCCCGTCTATTTATGAATAAACTGTTATTTTATTTTGTTTACCTAAACAAGTTTGGCGCATTTCAGGACTGCTGTAAGAATTCAATAACGTGGCGATCTTGCGAATGGTCTCGGGGCGTTCGCGGCATGCTAATAAAGCCTGTCTCGCGTCTCTTTCTTTTTCTCTTTTGTTTTGGTCCTCGTCGCCTTCTTTCGCATTCGCCACGATGGAAGTAGATCCTGGGACAGTTCCCGAAGTAGACGACGAAGCCGAAGAGGACGCCGAGCTCGCATTTGTAGTCTGATTGGCTCCTGTGCCAGCTTCCTTGTCTTGCTTTTCTTTGAGACTATCTTTGTGGGCTCGCACAGTTTTCAAGAGGTCCAAAATGAGAGACAGGATTTCCTGCAAGTCTCCCACTACGTGACACGCGGTGGCTTCATAATACATGACATGAAGAGTATGAAACGCTTCAAAAAACGTCGGCAGCCCGCCGCTGAAGATCACGAAAAGCCAATCGTCGAATGAACTGACCAGAATCCGGAAGGCGGGTATCAGTGTTGCCCAACAAGAACGTCCGTCTAATACCTGTTGAAACCCACAAGCATTAACTTACACGAAACCTCACACATGCAATTCTTCTCTCATTTGTTCTTTAATTTTAAATTTAGGTGTGTTTTAACCTTTCATCTCGCTATGTAAAACTCCTTTACAATAGCTTGGATGGAGTCTACTAACCTGTAGGTACATTTGCATTGTTTGCCGCTTAAACGTGATTATCTCCTGCATCTCCTGTTCCGTCGTGTCTTGGCGTACGGCCACGAACATTTGCATCAGCTTGAGGAGTTCCTCAATGGCCTGGGTGGATACCACCAACAGAAAAAGAAAAAAATCATAGCTATACAACTACACCGCTAGCAGCTTATAGGGCGAAAATTGTCAATGGCTCATAAGTGGACGTTAAAAGGAGAGGAAATAATAAACGGAATAAAGAACTCACGGCGCTGTATTGCGTGCTATAGGGCGTGATATTCTTGAATGCCCATTGCACGTTTTGGTGCGATGCCAACTGCCGCGTAAAAGTTCGCGATTGTTGACAACACAACCTGAGTAAGCCATAGTAGGCTGGCAGCATGATGCGATTAAAATGTACCACGTCTTGGTCCTCGTGGTCGGCCCTGGAATATCCAAACGACAGATAATTAACTGCAACAGAAAATCCCATTACTCTGTCTAGGACTGAAAAGTGCGAATCCTTCTAAACTGGGCAATTTAAAAAGAAACCTCCCTCACATATAACATTTTGGCAAGACTACATACAAAATAACTTAAACTTACAATACGCGACAGCGTCAGATTTTTTTTACAAAATAATTACAAAACAAAAAGTAAATAGGAAACATCACACAACTAAAAGGAAAGATTCTAAAACGCAACAGACTACATTCGATGCAACACACAAAATGGTTTAGCGACTTCCTACGTTTAATTCATACAGAAAGTTGTGTGTTGCAGCTTTTGCGTTTAAAAGCCTTTCAAAATTGAGGCACGATTACGAAAGAGAAACACAGAAATAAAAAACTTCAGTTATACAAAAACGCTGGTAACGGTTAAGGCAGATGCAAAAGGGGAAATAAGAGAAGTGGAAGTAAACAATTATTTTTCTTACAAAATGTAGTTGAAGGCAATGTTTCGCAATACAGTAGGATTTTGCATGATAAGAGCAACGTTTTCCGGACAATCGACGCAAAGTTGGTGCCAGAACAGCAACAAAGCTTGTTTGTTATGATGAACTGGAATAGCAGGTTCAGACAGTCGTGGATGGAAAAGCGTCCAGAGATCCATAAAGAACGGCCGGAACTAGTTAAACAGACTATTACTATTGTTTCTTTTATGTTATATTTCATGACTGTTGTACTTTGGCTTATTTTTGACCATTTTTTTTACGTAGACTGCTTTTACACTTACCATGAGCTTTTCGAGCTTGGAAACCAAACAATGGGTCATAACGGCAAAATACGCCGTGAGTTTTGCAATACCATGGGTGTCTAAATCTGTGTACGTCTTCGCTCGTTTTAATAAGCGCAACAGGGCGCCGAAAACTTGCTGGAGTACCGCACGGACATCAGGATTAAGATTAATCTCTTTGTGAGGGCCCGGAGACGTTCCTCCTCTTGCTAGCGAGCCCGCTGGCCCTAAACCCACCATCAGGCCCGAACCACTCCCACTCCACGTTCGACTGAAACTCTGACGAAAGGGCAGACTAGGAACTAAGGAAATCACTAAGAAGGCCGCAGCTAAAAGAGAAAAAAAAATTCAACAAAATTAGACACAAAGCCGGGATCCGCAGAATTGACTTCACAATAGAAAACACGTGAGTAAATAAGCTACTGTAAAAATATTGCACCTGCACGAACACGATGCGTATTGTGTTGCAGTAAAAATGGCTCCAACCACACCTCCAGTCCTTGGAGGCAGAACGCTTGGATGAGACGAGATCGAGGAACGTGCTGCGCTAGCCAATCTAAGGTAGAGGCGGGGCAAACCTCCGCTACTTCCCAAACTCGCTGCAGCACCAACTGCGTAAAGCAAGGCAGCCCGGGCGGCCCACCGCCGAGTTCGACCAATTCCGAGAGAAGTTTGAAGAATGGACCACTCAACTATGCATGTAAGAAAAAGGTCAAGGATTGTTAATTTAAAAGAGTAAATGAATTAAATTGTATATTAAAGAGTATATGCATTAAAATATTTGAATTAAATAAACTGCAACTGTTGGCGTAAGAAATAAAATGTAATACGGAAATTTTTGACAACTAGTGTCATCTAACTTACTTCAGAATGGCGTGTAACAGACTGAAATAGCATGTTGACTATATGGGCCGCTAGGTGGTCGCTAAAACGACAAAGGCTGAAGATTAGATTCCTGGTTTGCTTTAAGCTGATGTTATCTTTGATTTGCTGGTACAGGAATGGGAATCCCTAATAAGACACGGGCCCTGGTATTATCGTCATCCTAAATTTTCATACATGGACTTGTTTCATTACTTTGCCTCCCGCTACCGCGTTCATGTCCACATTGGAGAGATGGAGCCGTTGATCTTCGCCGCGTGACTTTTCCACCAAATGTGCTATCAAATGAACCATTTTATCTAACGATGTTGGCCGTACTTTATCCGGTACAGTGACAACTTCCTCTTCGGCTCTTTCGTCTTCCTCTTCTTCTTCTTCGTCGCTAGCCGCTTCCAACATCTTAACGAACACACAGAAAAATGTTACAACATAAATAATTTTGTCTTCTTCTTTTTTTTCACTCACTTCTTGAGATTTTTGACCCAAATAAAAGTTCACCATGATGGAGATCGCGTGCACGGAATTAAGGAATCGACACTCTTCTTCTCCCATGCGAGCGAAGTCATACAAGAATGTGAAGTACTCGTTGAGATGTTTGAGATGTGCCTTAGCGCCGTTTGACATCTAAACGGATGATGCATTAGGGAAGAAGACTTGAGGAATGGACAGAACGTAGGTAATGTCTTCAATGCAAAAAATAAGAGATCCGAAGAAACAGATCTACAACTTAAAAGCAGCAAGTAAATAGGAAAGAAAACCAAACAATTAAAACGAAAGAAAGAAATAATTAGAAACGACAGAAAAAATAAATTAACAAACTAAAACCTTTATCGAAACAAAATCATAATCTTCATAAAAAAATCAAATGTTCAGTAATACAGATTTTCTAAGAACGAACTCTTTTAAAGTACTGGCATGTGAACCAGCGGCATATAAAAACAAGCGAAAATCCTTAGAAAAAGGGCTCACCAAAGATAACAATTTCTTGACAAAACGGGTAACGCAAGATTGCGATCCTGGTTCCCTTGATGGCAACTCCTGCGAAGTGGAAAAATCATCTTGAGACCCTGCCTCATCTCCTTGCTGACTTGATGCCGAGTTCGCTAAGTAATGTTGGGCATGTTGAGGGCGGAGTCTTTGAATGACATGAATGCAAAGGCGCTGAAACATTTGTCGAACCATTTGATTAGGACATTTGAGTAAAATATGGATCGGCCAACGTGGGTCCCCCGCCATGCTATCCATAAACCACTCACACGCTGCACGCGAAGCATTAAATTGCTTCGTAAGTAGCTCCACCCACTGAACCATGGTTGGCTACGCGAGAGAAAAAAAAAATCATGATTAAAGATTCCCCAGTGATTACAAGTAATTTTACCTTTTCTTTGGCGTGAATAAATGTTTCAAGGAAGAATGATGTCGAAAGCTGGGCACTCATTAGCGTAATATCCATCTTCGTGCTTTCTTCAGTCGATGGTGTTAAAGTCTGCGGTACGTAACCGCACATTTGCCACATAAAACTGTCGAATTTATAACATGATAAAGATCTTTATAGTATATGTTTACAGAGGGGGGAAGGAGGAACATAAATGCTGGGTACCTGAAGTATGCGTGATCGAAGACGTTTCTATCCCGTAGAAAATGCACATTGTCTTGCCAAATCCATTCTTCAAGCTCTTGGCTGAGTTCAAGCGTTGCGTCAGGTTGAGTAACCAATGATTTAGTATCATTTCCCGCTGATTCTGCCGACTCCTCGTTAGAAGTTTTGGAACCCCCTTCACCCACGTTTTTCTTGGAGCGCTCATAAAAGAGCATATACGCACTATTCGTCTTTTCAAAACTGAAATCCATGAACTTGTCCGTAACCGAGTCATACGTTTTGCTCTACGAACAAATAAAAAAGTACTTTTAAAGATAACATGCATAATCCGAGTGCACAAAGTCAGAAAAATTGTTGACGATATAAAATAAATTAAGTCAGGGTTTCCTAGCGTTTGATTCCTTGTACCCTTCTAATATAAATTACATATTTAATACAAAAAGAACATGTACCAACGGTTCAAATTTACTTCCTCTCAGAAGTCGAATTTACAAGATACGAAACTGAGTCTAGCAAAACTAAAATGAATGAGTTTGTAAACAAAAGATACGAGGCAGAAAAATAAGTCTGAACGAAATTATATATTTAATATTATAAAATTAAATTATTAAAAAATATACATTCACTATAAGTACATGAACATAATTTTTAAGCAAAAAATAAGCAGAAACCGAAACGGTTCTACACCGAGGAGAAATCTCGAATATAGAAATAAAAAAAGTTAGCAGAGCGTGGTTTCGATCCACGGACCTCTGGGTTATGGGCCCAGCACGCTTCCACTGCGCCACTCTGCTGTGATAGCAATAGAAGCACAGAAGGTATAAGAAGGCACCCTACGTTTTTCCGTGTCTACTTTCACATTTGAAATCTGATCCGACTAATTCAGACCGGAACAAATTTGAATAATCTAAAAAATATAAAGAGAGAACTTACTGTCATTTCCCCACCAAAACACTCCGCTGCAATTTGATTTTTGTCGAAAGGCTTGACTTCAGCGTCGTTAAACAGGTACCAGTTTTCCATTTTGGAAGCCGTTCGATCCCGGATAAAACTGTAATAGTGCCCTCCGTCTGCCGTTCCCGTATGCACTGTCACCCCAATCAAGTCGTATTGATACTCTTCATATTCCTCGCCTGCTACTGCCTCCCCTAATTCTTCTTTCGCTTTCTCCTCTGTTTCAAAACACACACAAAGTAACTACGCATAAAAATTTGTACTGAGGGTTCAAACGCAATGAAGACTTCTTTTTAAAAATATCTTGCTAATATCCTTTTGTTATAATTTGACGTCACGGTGAATAAGTCTTCATCTTAACTAACGCCTTTCGCAAAAGACGACGAAGTCATAGATTGGAAAGCGAAAAGGCAACTTTTAGTTACTTTTGAAAATCAAGCGTAGGACAGAGCTTAATAATTGTACAAGTACAGTACCTTGATACTGTTGCGGCATGAGATTCTTTTCCACATAGCCGGACATGTCCAAATGCAACGGAAACGAAAAATGAGTATTGACTTTCTCTTTGGTCATGGTCACCATATTGAACGTATATCGCATCGTATTAAAGCAGAGAATATGTGGCAATTTCTTAAAACACGCACTGAAAAATACAAAGGTACAATAGTGAGAAAAGACGTTCATTACCATTAGAAAAAAATTAGGTTATTCTAGTTAGTTTCAAAAATAAATATAAAAATGCCATGTACTTTAGGAAATTACACGCAAAAATCGGATAATTAACTATTTTCTAAGATATCGTAAAAATTTGAAAATGAACACATAGATGGAGTGTAAATATTACCGTTTCTCCGCTCGGACTTTCTTCCCACATTGAGAACACGTATACATATTGTCACCCTCTAAAGTATCTTTGACTGTCACTTCGTCTAAAGACTCGTACAAGTTCCTCATATCCGCTACCTGGCATCGCACGGTATAAAATTCTTCGATGGTACGGCTCACATGGTTGCAATCCTGGATGAAAGATCGAAAGGCATAAGACATGAGAAAAAAATCACCCCGCGCTGCGCGAGTGAGAAAGACAGAAACAAACTTACAAGGGACACGACGTTGTTGCTAATGACACCACAAAACAAATTCTTGACTAATGTTTTCAATTCCGGCGTCATTTCTTCCAGCTTGCTCACCAAATCAATGAAAAACTCAGCCATGTCTTTCTGCTCGCCAGTATTGAGGGGCTGATGGTCCATTGTATAAACTTTACAAAAGCTCCGCGGATTGTAAGCTTTTCGTTCGCTTTCCTATTTTTGGCGAAAAGGCAAAAGAAAAAACGGATACATTTCTAGCAAATTAATCAAGAACATCACGCAATACAATGCTGAAGGTACGAAAAAAGAAAATTATTACATCTTCCACACTTTCTTTTACTTTACATGTTTTACTTCGCCGCAATAGGCGAAAGCCCACTCGGATTATTTAATTTAAAAAAAAGAAATACTTTATTTTTTTCCTGATACTCTAGTTAAAATACAACCTTGGGTTAATTTCCTTTTGTTATCTTTGACTCAGCGTGAGCTCTGCTCGTTGCCTTCTTTCATTTTTTGAAAGGTTTATTCGTTAAGAGTTGACTCAAAAATTTTACCATAAGGTAAGCAAACATTCGCTGTAATTCGCATAACGTGGCAGCGTGTCTGCTTTCGCCTGAACACTGCGCTTGCAGGATGGAGTTACGCGCCTGGGGCATCATATAAAGATGCTGCATGCAAGACGCCATGTAACAAGTTGCTCCGAGATTTGTCAGCCCGACGTAACCACAATCTGACCGTCCATCTTCATGCGGCCAATAATCCCATGGATACGATTGTCCAGAGACTGTCGGAAAATAGTAAAAAATAAAAGTTAATCATTATTCTATGACCGCACAACAATCCAACTATTCATCAACTACTTGTTTGAAATACTGTAATAATATAACAATAATAGTGTAATAACATAATAGTGAGTGTCACATAAGGTAAAAATAATGTAACAAGGATCACACATTCGATTATCAACACGAACAGTTACGAAAACAGGCGAGCAATTGGCTCAAGAATTATTCAAATATTATAGTCCAACACTTAATAAGACAATTGACGCCAACAACAAAAAGTAAAACACATGCCACTTAATTGACGCTAAACTCGGAATAAAGAGCAAAGCAATGTCGAAACAAAAAATACTAAATGCAAATAACTAAAAAAATAACTAAATGCAAATAAACTAAAAAAATAACTAAATGCAAATAACTAAATTAACTAAATGCAAATAACTAAAAATAACTAAATGCAAATAATGCAAATAAAAAAAAACAAAGTTATTCCGTATAAGATGTATGGTATTAGAAATGCTCGTACCTGCTTGGTGTTGGCTGAGGAGCATCGCATGCAACTTGCGGTAATTGCTCGCTGAGCCTTTCACACACTCGACTAGTAAATCGTACGCTGCTGACCGCGAAGCGCGGGACTTGCAGCGAGGTAAATAACGTTGTTTGGCGTGAGGTAAGGCAAATAAACACTGAAAGACGTCACTCATGAATTCTTGGCCGTCAGGTGAGGTCCTGAACGGCGGGTTGTGCTTAAAAATGGCAGTCGCAAGGTTAAGAAGTCCCAACAAGCCTTCATCTTCAACAGTGCCATGTCTGCTCTCTAAACACTCACGGGTCACTACAGATTTCGCTACGCAGCCCGCCAATTCATTCAAATCCACCAAACCCGCCGACCCCTCTTGGTAACTCCTCTTGACAAATTCCTCGTCCAAGCCTTCCACCAATCGACACAGAAACCAGAAGTAATCGCGACAGGCCGGTCCATAAGGCTCCTTCCCTTCGTCCTGCTGATCCAGTTTGTGCATAGGCATCGTACGAGCCGTGGGTAACGCGTCCAGTAAATGCGCTAACAAGGGCACCGCAACGGACGTGAGGCTACGGGAGGCCGGATCTTCTCGGTGTCCATCTTTGCTGCCATTGCCTTCCGCTAGCCACGCCCATGACGCAGCACTCTGCCCAATACACAACCGATACAACGCGCTGCAAGTTTCTCGGCGGACCATGGGCTCCGGATGCAGCAACACCAAGCGCGTGGCCCACAACGGTAACGACTCGACAAAAAGAGGCCACACCTCCTCTGAAGAATGGACCCACGAGACCAACAGCGCCAAAGCGTAATGCACCACCTGAGTTTGGCCCCAAAAGCCGGTCTTGTAATGATGAAGATCCTGAGGAAAAGACGCTTCGTGGAGAATACTGCTTAAACTTTTCATAACGGTCTCGGAACTCATGAGCTCCGCTAATTCCTGGGTCAGCTTAGGAATGAGTAACAGTCGGTCCTGTACCAAATGCCGAACGCTCTTTTTGGGGGATTCCCTCCCCGTTTCTCCGTTATTGGACGTTTTGGCTTCGTTGTTGGCCACTTCCAGCTCTTGCGCACTCGCCAAAGTGTCGACCATGCCCAACTGGCACAAGATTTTCAGCAAATGCGCCAACGCGTCTTGTTGCCACTCACTCGTGGTGCCCCCGTGCTGCAATTGTCCCGACAGGAAAATGTCAAACAAATGTTTCAGGCCTCCGCTTTGGATGAAGCGCGTTTTCCAGCTCTTTTTGTCGCTTTCGGCTTTGGCTAACGCTTCTACAATGTACAAGGAATACATCAACTTCTGGGGACAGGCCGGATCCAGCCATTTCTTCCAGTTGGAGTCCTCCAAGTTCTGTAAGCCTTGCAAACGCGCCGGGTTGGTGGGCAGCAGCATCAGAATGTCCCAAACGCGCCTAGACAAGACTTGCGCTTTGGTATAGGGCACCTTGTGCCCATGCTTATCCACGCTCGTCAACGAGCTCAGGGTTTGCATGAGACTAAAAAGTTGTTCAAAGTACGGCGTGCGCAGCAAAATCACACTCGGCAGCTTATCCCGGGGTAGGTTGACGCTACTCGCCCCGTTCACGTTTTCTTTCCGTTTCTGGCCTCTGGCGGCTCCCACCGAGACAAAGACAATATGTCCGTCTTTAAAACCGATTTCCTGCAAGGAACGGTCATCATATTCCGGTGCGAGCTCTTGGCCTTGTGTCAGGAGCCTCAACGATCCTTCCGATTCGCGTACTTGGCCCGCTGTCAAGGCTTCCCACCAAACGGCCGTTTCAGCTCGTAAATCCGCTACGAGATCGGTACTGGCCAGTTCAAGGACGTCCCGGAAGTTTTTGCTGGCGGCTTGCAAAATTATCCGCAGAGTGGCGCCACCTTTCTCGCCCGCTAACTGCGCGTGGCTGGACAAGCCCCGACCTTCTAACGCCCACCGCCGTAACTGGTAGGCATACTTTTTGTTAAACGTCTCTAAATGGGACAGTAAAAGCAGCAAAGCGCGTTGGACACGGAGCAGAATAGCTTCGGGATTGGTCGTTTCCTGCAACTCTTGCCAGGAAGTCTGCAAACTCTCCAACACGCGGGACACAAATTCTTCTTCCTGCTCCAGCTGCCAACTCAAGTAAAAGCCGTTGAGGTTCTGGATTGCCGCCGAGCTCACGTCGGTATTCACGGCACGGAGGGCAATGGCCCAGAGTTGGTTCATCGCAGCCGCTTCGGTATTCGAGGAACTCTTCAAATCCATGCCTGCACCGCCTGTTGCTTTCGCAGAGGCCAACAGCTGCTGGAACAGAGCCAATGCCGTCATACTGAACTGCTCTGCGGGTAGTTGTGGAAGCAATTCCAGAAACAGGTGGCGAAACGTGGCTGGGCCCAAGGCGTGCTGATCTTTCCGTTTCACTTGCGACAGCAGCCAGGCAAACAGTTGGTCCGACGACTGTGGATGGGATGCTAAACACTGCCACAGGCAACCCAATTGCGTCAAGGAAAGCCTGCACGTAAACGCACATTATTTAGTTACCAATCAGTCCTTATTAAGTTTTATTAAACGTTCTTTGATACACTTTTGATTGAATATTGTTTAAGAAGGATGTATTGATAAAGTTATAATGTAATTCATCTGAATGTTACCAGGTAAAATGATGGTTTAGCAAATATCAACCTAAACTCCAACAATATTTTCGTTTCGTTTTATGGTTTGACGACTTAAATGAATAAATTTTAATTAATGTGATCATATACAATCCTTTGTTTATTTTATTTCGCTTATTTTTCTTAACGACCAGCACATATTGTACTTTCGCCTATTGCAGGTGTCGTACATTTTGAGCTGCTAACTTATTTCATTCTCATGTTAATTTACCCCGATAGCTCAGCAGTTCGAGCTTCATAGTATTAGTACTTTAACTTTTTACTACTACTGTATTTTAAATTCTATTTCCTGCGTTTTATTATTCAAAAAAGCGCCAAGGAGCTATTTTACAACAACTGAGTTAACAATATTTATAAATAATTGTAATTATTTTTTAAAAAAATTATTTTCGTTTTACAACAACTGGAGCTATTTTACAACAACTTAGTTAACAATATTTATAAATAATTGTAGTTATTCTTAAAAAAAATATATTTTCATTTCAACACTACTTTTCTAATATGATATGAGCATTATTATGTAGTATCATAACCTTTCTTTCCATCTTACCATGTTAGTTAGTTATTAGTTTTAAAGACGGACTACGTCGCCGTAACGACACATTACCGTCTTCAGTATTCTCTCGTTTCCCATTTTCTTCTTTTTTTACGTTAAGACACACACAAGAGAAAGTGTAGGTTAGATAAAATCTACTATATGCGTTTGGGCGAAAAATTTCCACAGTACCTTCTGGATGAAAAAAAAAAGTTTACGGAGCATCCTATCTCCGAATCCCCAAACTTCGTTGAATGTACTCGGAATATCTTTGCTGCGCAACTTGTCCATTCAACGCTTTCTCTCTACATCAAAATTCCGTCATTCTCGAATTAAATACTGCACGCTTTCTTCCTTCTATTGGCAGCTTCTACAAACTGGGTTCCGGCTGATGTTGAATCTGTGGAGCCATGTAACTATCTTCCTATGACCACATCTCAATCGTAGTACACCCACCGCCATCTTTCCATCAGAATTTTCCTCTACCTCTTTGAATTAATCTGTTCTGTCTTTAATCTTACCACATTGTTAAATTTTGTTCGCGAAAATGTTTCCCTTAAATGTATATACAACTTAACGAAATCGACCATAGGGGGCGAGCCTACGTCGAGAATGGAATTAAAAAGAAGTCTATAACCGAACTCACCTAAATGAGTCAGGAGTGCCTATGGAGGAGTAGATGGCTGACAAAAACTGCAGACGCACATGTACTTCCATCTGATGGTTGTAAATCGGTAACGTCGGGCCAGTGACCGCGAACAATTCCAAGCTTTGGAAGAATCGGTCCACCATGTCATACTCTTGATCCGCCCATAACGTGATCCTATGCGTGTCTGGACTCCTCATCTGGGCAAACGAGGCAAATAATTTGGGTAACAGGCGCAAGGCGACCATCACTGCCTTGTTTTTGGCCAAGTTTTCCAAGCAGCCTTCAATAAATTTGATACGTATCGCAGGGTCCGATGTAAAGCATAATAAATTGCACAAAGATTTCTCCGCCTCTAGGGCCAAACCTTCACCTAACTCGGCGATTTTTTCGTCCTGCAGTAAGTCCCACAGTAAGGTATGGCCTGGCTGACAAACAGCCTCTAAACGAAACTCAGGAAACTTCTGGATTCGCTGTCGGTAGGCGACTGAAGGCGTGGCTAAAGCTCCTGCCGCTTCCAAACGACTTTGATAAAAGGATGCCACCATACTGGCAATTTGCTTCGGGTGAGCGTTTCCCAACGGGTTTGCTGCACACGCAGCTAATTGCGCCAGTTCGTCGTCACAGCCTGATTCCTCACCATCGAAATCCGCCATGTTCTTCTCGGATTTCGTGCTCGTCCGCGAGGAATAACTGCCCTCTTTATCAGAATCCATTATACTATCGGCTATAGATTGCTCTAACGGCTTCTTAAACGTCTCCTCACTGTCACTCTCTTTCTCCTTTTTGCCTTTCACAGCTCCGCTTTCGCTTTCCGAGGAATCTGGCATGCGACGTTTTCGGGGACTCGAAGCCGAACTGAGCGTTCCGTCTGTACGTGGTTCATCCACGGACAACGGCTTGGGCGGCAGCATACTCAACGGAGGGATCAAACTACGAAAATAAAACTTACAAATAACACAGCGTCCAATAAGCATGAGCATTTCAAAATAGAAACTATAGTAAATCATTAGAATGCTAGAAAAAACTTACGTTTCTTCTTGAAGTACAAGTTGCGCCGCAATATTATGTGTCAAGGCGGTTTTACTCCACAAAACCTGTAAATTCTCTTCGTCACTGCGTTCGTCTTCCGCTTCTTCGCCAACCGTGTCCCCACCCTGACTGTCTGTCAAATCTTCCTCTTCTTCTTCCTCCTCTTCCACATCCTCTTCGTCCTCTTCTTCTTCATCGTCTTGTTCCTCCTCTCCGCCCATATCTTCATCGTCCGAGCTCTGTTGCTCCGGACGTGATTTCTGTCTTGTTTTCTTCCCCGGCGACCGTGTACGAGTTCCAAGGCGTTCTTTCACTCTAGTCGTTGGTCCCAGTCGACAAGGATTACGCTGTTCTTCGGCACTCTCCTCGCCACTCCCACTGTTTTCCATACTGCTGAAGGGGTGGCTTATCCGCTGTCGATTACTAAACGGCAAATCGAGCAGCAACGCTGCGTCATTGAGTCCATACCTACAGTTGCTCGCGTTGGTCCATATAAACTTGATCAATGACGAGGCGAGGAATAAACTCTGAAAAAGAAAATAAAAATCGAAAACGAAAATTATGCCGGACGAAAGCTTGAACAGACAATACTTCACTTTTGGCAAGGAAGTGATGGTCAAAAGTTAAAAAAAGACGCAAAAAGGGAATTTGCGAACCTGTTCAGTATGGTCACATGTCGGCAACTGAGACAGGAGATGATATAAGTGTATCACAGGTCCAGGCTCCAAATGTCGGATCAACGAAGGCAACAAATCGTAAACTTGACGTCCGCAATGTTTGAGCTGAGCTGCGGCCCACATTATTTCCACATGCTCGGTCGACAGTTTGCCCTCCATGGCCAAGAAGTTGAGTATGATATGACTTTGTTTAATTACCTATGAAAAATTTACAAATGAGCGAACTTTTTAAGAATAACAATAGGCGAAACATTCGCAAGACATTTATGCAGATAAAATTAAAAGTCCAACAACAGGCTTAAGCTTACGTCGGTCATACAAAAAAATAAAAACAAAAAAGAGAAACTCTTTCCTTGACCAAGTCACCCATGCATGTCTTGGCGTACTACAACATGCTGCGCTGTAAATGAGTCATGTCCCATACTCGATCTACACGACCCTACTTTACCTTGGACTAAATCTTTCCTGTATTTATAAAAGTAATTTCAGCCCAAATAACTTATTTTTAAGTCTTAGAGATTCACGCAAGAATTTTTTCCAGTATACACGACAATATGAAAAAGGCACCGGAATACGTTATTTTACAATTACGTGAAAATTTCCTTAAGACAAAAATTATAGAAATTAAGCAAGAAAGTCGGTCTTACTTCAACGTGCAAGTTCGGGCCGAAAATATGATCAACAATTTTGTGATCGATGAGCCATTTCGCTAAAAGGTGACCCAAGTTCTCTGCCTCCACGACGTTATCACTGTTACAGAGCTCGTTGAAAATGCCTACGTGGTTATTAATCTGCGCAATGCCAGCCAGACGCATAGTCAGGGTAGAGCTGATGAAGTACTTGAAAGCCAAGTCCAAGCCATCTTTATCAAAACCCGTATGGGTATCGACCAATTCTTTCACGGCTCCCCATGTGAACTCGGCCATGTACTTGATGCCTGGGGAGCGCAAATCTTTGTCCGCCAATTTGCACATGTATCTGAGGACGGCAGAACGCAACGGGATAAATAGTTGCAGCGAACGGAAGTTAAGCCAAAGCTTTAAATTGGTCGCGACGGCCACAAAGGCATGGGCGATGTTGATGGGCAACGACTCGGGCGTTTGGGAATCGAAACAGGCGGTAATGGCATGGATCCCACCGGACTTGCAAAACAAACAAACATTGCGGAGTAAATGGATCGAAATCTCTAACTCATGGATATCGCAATAAACGTTTAGACGCGCGGCTTCCAACTCGTTGATTTCTTCCAACTTCGCTTGCACGCTGTGCTTGTAGGCCAGGTACAATGGAAAGTTAAGTAATAACGCTTTAGCTACAAATTGAAGCAATTTCTCTAGGTCGTCCAAACCCCAGTGATTCTCCTCCTGCGACTTTTGGAGCTCAGATTCTTTAGAAGACTCGAGAGGAGCGAATCGTAGGTGATACTCGCGCAAAAAGACGATCGTCTGGTGAAGGAGGCATTGAGTGAAAGCTGCCATTCGTTCGAAGTTTTTGGGATCTCGGAAGCAGCAGTTGCATTGCCTAATAGCACAAATGAAGCGACATTTCAGTGACAATCGAAGTACATTTAATGAGACAAGGTTTAATTGTGTAAGTTACCTCTGGGACCAAGTACTGACGTAGGTAAAGTAAATGAACGCGTCATTTTTGTCTACAAACTGAAGCTCCGTTGTGTCATTGTTAACTAATTGATCTCCTACAAGGTTTTACGAGAGTCATTAGAAACGTAAGCATTAAAAAGACGTGGGAGGTAAAATTTACCTTTGGAAGCAAGCAAGGGTAACAATGTCGCACAGGTATCACACATTTTGAAGATGAGACAAGGCAATTTTAGGTTTTTAATACGACAGGTCCAAGTCGTTTTGTCGTGAAGACAACCCTTCCATTTAGGAGATGTTCGTATAAGAAAGTTTAATTCAACTTTAGGAGATAAATATGCTAGAAATTGCCAAACGTCTGCTTTGTTTTCATTCGGCCACTACGTAGTCTTGAGATAAACACTTAGATGGTGCTTGCGTCATTATGGCTACCACAAACGCGGGAGAAGAACTTGGTACGAGTGACTTTGCACTGAAGAACTATTCGGGCGCTAAATGTGAACAGGAAAACGCTTTCAATTATGCACAATGGTTGACGTAAGGAACTAAGTATAGCTTATGATAATTTTACATTGGATATTCATTGTATTAAGTGATAGTACACCCCTTGGTTTTAATATTAATATCACCGATTCGAATATGGGAGTTAGTTAAGGATTTTAAAAAAAATCTTTGCTTCCAAAGGCTTATAAGGAATGAGATTTGTATAATTTAAGCAACCGCAACTTTACCATGTATTTGTCAAAATTAAATTTTCTGGCATCAGACATGTACAGTACTGAGCAAAAAAAACGACAGGGAAAAGAGGTACAGTGCGCGCGGGCATGTCCAGGCAGTGCTGAAAGCGAGTCATCTTTTACCCTGCTTGCCTACACTGTTCGGCAATTGCATAACCCCGCGGAACGAGTTCGGTACTTGCCTCGACCTGCCCGTGCCATTTAAGCGCGCTGTCCCCTGTCAGTTTTTTTTGCTCAGTACTGTACTGTACACTAAGCACGTAGTTTCATTAAATAGGTCATGTTACCAAAAAAATGCAGAAAGCACGATTTTTAGGTAACTGCGTTATTGACTGCTTTTGCTTGTCCACAACTTCCGAGCAAACACTAATTGACGGTATCAAAGCTCACAACAATGTTTTCAAATACATTCAATCAGTTACGCTTTCAGTACACAAAGATCAACTGGCATTTTACAAGAATTGAAGGCTTCGGTAAAAAAAAAACAAATTGATTGCCGCTTCGCTGAGCAAGGAAACCCAATCCATCACTGAAACATTTCCGTCAAAGATGGGCGGCAACTGGAATTCGCGAAAATAAGTTTCGATATTTGATTACTTGCTCAAGTTTACGCAACTCCACATTATCGACAGAATACAACGTCTCACTATAACGGAAATAAGTAAATTATAAACTAAAATATAAAATAAGGAAAAAAATTTCTACTTTAAACTGGGCTCTTTCTTCAAAATCCCATTCTTGACCATTAAACGAACATTTCGAATCAGGCAATCAGATGTGAACAACAGGGACCAGCGTACTGAATTATCAGCTTTTAAGCTTATTTCTGCTGAACGCTGAATCCAAATAACGAAGCTCCTGGTACTTATTCGAGATTCCTGCGTCACCATAAAAATTGAAGTAAATATACGTGACTAAATCGATCAACTTGTAAACTTTACGTTTTCCATAGTTATTTCAACATTCTTTACAAAATAAAATCAATTACATTTCGCAAGTATTGGTAAGACAGGTACCACAATTCGAGGTAAGGCTCAAGTAATTCGCCCAAAATACGAACAATTTGGGGATGATGGTGAGCTACTTCGACTAGATTCGATACATTTCCATCTTTTTTTATTCTTAATAATCCGAACTTGTGCAAACTTTTCACGCAAACCGAAGCCTCGTAACCAGAGGGTGCAAACTGAACGAATTCATACAGCAAGAACGTCGACACTAGGTTAACCTCATCAATGAGCTCTATAAGGTAATTTCATTTTAATTAGACATGCTATACTCTATTTAGGCCAATTTATGAAATTATTTCTTACCTGAGATACACAAGCCTCGAATCCTTAAAACTGTTAAAATTAACGCCGGAAGAGCCAGTCTCGAGAGTAACTGATTACTGTACTGTGTGAGAACCAATGCCCATACCATGTGCTCCAGTTGTCCTATGGGAATAACACTGGTCTGTATTTTCTAACTAGACGATTAAAAGCTCGATAACTAACCAGCTCGAGAGATGTTGACCTTATTACGCCAGCATATTGTATTGTTATGGAGGCACACAATATGCTTGTGGATTTCTAGGAACTCCGTTATTGCGTTTTCCACACTTCCTGTAAATTGAATAAAAATAAAGTGATGTAGTGCGATTGTAATGGAAAATGCTCACTTATTCATCATATTCTACCTGTTGGTACGAAAGCTCCTATCGCTACGAGTAAGTCTCTAAGCTCGTGCGCCCACTTCCCTACGTCGCAAATATGAGCAGAAGAGCCAACAATGGTCAGAACACCTGCCAAACACGCGGACAATGGAACAACAAACTGTTCAATCTGAGCTGAAGTGATACGCGTCGCAATTAGCGACGTAACGCAATCTTTTTCCACTTCGGGGTATAGCAAAGCTTTGGCAGACTGGGGAGTTCCGACGTGAACATATACACTTCCGAAATTTTCGTTTATGGTACTCGCCTTTAGCAAACCCTGCCCGTTTTTAATGATGTTAAAATATTTACTTGATTTAACAGCGTGACACAGAGAATAAGAATATAAAAGCGTTATGTAAACAATTAAAATAGATAAGTTTTCACTTACAGAGGTCGATTCCCTCGGTTTGGGTACTCCAAGCAATTCATACGCATACATTAAGTCTTCCAAAGTGCGTTCATAACTAATACTAATAGGCACAAGTGCTAAGTCATCGACGTTGTCATTCAAAACGGTATCCAAGGCCATTGACAACATTCCTGCACACAGAAAGGAAAATAAATGAAAGAAAAAGCTATATATGGACACAAAGGAGGTTAGTAATAACACACAGCGATGCAAAAAAATGGAAATTACAAAGAGGAGAATCCAAAGAAATGAAACGCACTAAAGAAGGAGTTGAAATTATCTAAAATTAAGAACGAAAATTACAAAAATAAATATAAATTTAACTTACGTATTGCTGCTTCTATATTAGACTACTCACTTAATCCACAATACTTCTATCTTCCTTTTATGTTAATTTTTCTCATCACTACTTATATCTCACATCTTACCTAATTTTGAAGGTAAGATTTTGCCATGTCGGCTTCGCGTGCCTTCAAGGAAAAATTCGAAAGGTGCTTCACCCAACGTTAGGTGCAACTGTACGTATTGCCGGACAATGTGCCAATACAGGATATCGCCGGTAAACGATCTGCGGATGAAAAACGCACCACAACCTCGCATTAGCTGTCCTATGAGCGTCATATCCTTAAAATCTGGAATGGAACAAGTAAAGAAGCACATGAGACAAAGGTTTGGACATAGAAGTTTCCCTTACCCATTCCTGCCGCAATAATCGGTAAGGGCAAGTCGTAAAAGAAACACAAATAGGAAATAAGTACGAAATCTGCGTAGCTGCGATGGGTGGGAAGTAACAAAACTGCTTTCTGTGTCAAGACCTTCCGTAACTAATAAAACAACATACAGTAAGAAACATGTTCCAATGAAATCAGGGACAAGTCTCATTTTTATTGCGGAGCAAAGTACTAGTTCAACCAGTTTGCAGTACCGAATAACCGCATCGCACGCCATATGTATACTCATGAAAAAGTTAAACTATGAAAAACACACAAGACACATTGCCAAGTAGCCTACATGTTGAGCGAAACCAATTATCATTCAGGTTTGAAAATTTAAAAACTGCTCTTGAGCAAATTGCGAACGCTATCGTTCATATGCTCCGTTAATTCTACGAAACATTCTAAAATTTCAAGACGGAATTACAAACTTCGTCATCTTGTTAGAAAGTGTGAGCATTGGATTCATTCACTGCCAGTTTACTGCCGTACTAAATTGTACGAATTTCAAGAAATAGTTTACCAGTATTCCGGTAAAAATTTTCAGAAATGAACTAATTCGCACAAAGTGTTGTGGACTAGTGCAACGTGTTCACTTTCTTTTTTTACTTTTTACAATTAGAGCTGGAAAGGACGCAGCCCGGTTTTCTCCCAGAAAACTGTAGATTCATTTCGTAGTGCAATGAATAATTACATTTTCGATTCCTTCTTCATTGATGTATAAGTGTCGAAAGAATTTCTTGAGAAGTTTGACCATGCCATATCCCAAACATCGAACGGAACGCAGATTAAAATTGTGACCCATCTCTTCCAAAATTGACCGGGCGTGCTTCAGCAAATCTTCCTCCGACTCGTTATTTCCTTCACTCATCTGTAAAAGTGAACAAATTAAAACACATAACCATTTTAACTATCTACTACAAAAAATACGAATCGTGAGTACACTGGCTATTTGAAAAATCGGAGAAATACACTGCTCTAAAAAAAATAAACAAAAACCCGTTCTACTCGGAAAAGCCATTTTGTATAGCTCGACACTTGCCGTGCAAAAAAAGCTTGTTATTCAAAAAGGTTGAAATTATTTGACGAATGCATCTGTCTTACTTTGCGGAGAGCAGCGCCGAAATTCCGATCTTCCAACACTTTCCGCTTCAAGATTGCGGAATCTGTTCGCGTTTTGCACGGGTCCGCATTCCACGGTTTGCAAATCCATTTTAAATCACTTTGTCCCCATTGCTTCGCTAACACATCCGTAAATTCCGTGCCTTGAAGATCCATTACTCGATGAGCTAAGCTATGGCACAGTTATGATTGACCATACTGCATCGACTCGCCGTATGTATAGTTTATCGCGGTATTTCTTTTTTCATTTCCGCCCTTGGGGAAAGCCAGCCCACGTTGGTAAGCCCTTCCCTCCTTCGTAGAGTCACTTGGACCATGCAACACCTGAGATGCGTAGATGGGCGGAGCTGAAGTAACCCGTTCTTCTGTCAGGAGTTTGAGTTTGTAGTGATCTACAGGTGCCTTACTACACAATACAAAAGCCATGGCAGGTACTAGACTGATTGTCTTTACATTTACAAAATTATTTCCTGGCGTAACAATATTAAACGAATGTTTCTTATACACATATTTTAGGTTGTTGCAAAGCAACTGGTCCCGGCTATAAAACGCCGCTGGACGCCATGAACAATGGAGCAAGAGAGAAATTACTATACATCCCTTGTATTGTCGCACCCCAAGATGGAATTACTCCGAAACCAGATTATTTAGTAACTGTAGATGTGGATCCCGACAGCCCTACATATTGCCAAGTAGAGCACACTAATATTATAAAAACTCAGTACATTTGAACTTGGTCCCCGCATTGGGGTGGGCGGTGTTACATAACTGAACTTCCTTCGTTATTCTTATACCACGGAAACGATTGTTCTACGTATACAATGGAACAACTTTTAATTGTCTACATGTGTGGGTCTCTTCGAACATCGGAGTTCTTTTCTTTAGCAGCATTTCCTATATCAACACCTGACGTCACGTGAAACAAATCCTGAAACTCTCAAAACTGTTCTCAGACAAAAATCCTTCTTATACATTACGACATAATTATCTCTTTACGTTTCTTGTTCTTTCAGCTTTACTTTAGGTACTTTTTTTTATTTATCGTAAAAGGTCGTTCATCGTCTGGATATGCCCTACATAGGAGACGAATTACACCATTCTGGCTGGAATTCTTGCAGCAGCTGTTTTGACGATCCAACGAAAAACCGGAACAGGCTAATTCTTGCTGGACTTAACAGCGATCGTATGTACGCAGTAGACGTAGGATCAAATCCTCTAGAACCTCAAATTTCTCAAGTATTCAGAATAATACTTTTATTTTTTCTGCGTCATGTTCTTTAGGTTTCCCTTCCATTTTGTTTCACTTTCGGCTTTTTCTTTTCAATTTGTATGAAAGTACATAATCACATCTGATGATCCTTCACAGATAATCGAGCCGGAAGAAATGCACAAACTGGATGTGTCTGCTCCGCATACTATGCACTGTTTAGGCTCGGGTGAAATTATGGTATCGACGATGGGGAATGCCCACGAAGAAGCTCAAGGGGCTTTTGTTCTCATCGACGAACAAACGTTCCGCGTGAAAGGTACCAAACAAGCGTACCATCTTCATTAGATCCTACTAAACTAATCTATGGCAGGATTGTGGTCCGAACAAAAGACCAACTTCGGATACGACTTTTGGTACCAGCCCGGGAGAAACGTTATGGTTTCCAGCGAATGGGGGGCTCCCAAAGCATTTCGAGGAGGCTTTTTTCTACCGGACATTCAGAACGGTACTTTATGCATTAGCTGCCTTTAAGTTCCTTTTCTCTAGCATTCCCAGTGACTCCTTAGAAAACAAAACCAACAAAGAAAAAATAATTAAAACAAATTAGACACTCGAGTAAAAAAGGAGAAACAAGCGCAGAACTTAAAATAAGATAGGAAAAAAGCCGTGCAGTAAAACATGTAAGAAATCACGGGTCAATAACTTTTCCATAAAACAGGGCAACAACGAGCTTTTTCGCACAGGCGACAACACAACACATTAATTTCAAAAACTGAAATAAAAACAGAATCAAGTAAAACTTGAAATTCTCGTTGCAGGTCTATACGGCCAAAGTTTACACGTATGGGACTGGAAAGCTCGTAAGATAATTCAGAGCATTGACTTGGGTCCTGAGGGACTCATGCCACTGGAAACGCGCTTTTTGCATAACCCTTTAGCCACACAGGGTTATGTGGGCGCGGCTTTGAATGCTAACATCTACCGGTTTGAAACTTTTTCGCTCGAGCACAAAAACTGCCACCCATTAAGTCTAACAAAAACACGTTGGTTCTGACACAACAGGTTCTACCGTGAAGGTGACAAATGGTATGCAGATAAAGTGATTGACATTCCTGCCGTCAAAGTGACCAACTGGGCTCTGGCCGAAATGCCAGGAGTCATTACGGACATTCTCATCTCGTTAGATGATCGATTCCTGTACTTAAGCAACTGGGTGCAAGGGGATATCCGCCAATACGACATCAGCGATCCAGCACAGCCTAAATTAGTAGGACGCGTCTTTGTGGGCGGATCTCTGTGCAAAGGTGGCCCTGTCGCCCTCGCGGAAGACGAAAACTTCGAAGTAAGAAAAACAATAAAACTCAAAAGCAAACAACTAACGTAAAAAAAAATGAAAAGTTGTGCGTCAAGAAAATACTGAGAAAAATCGCGCAACGGAAAAATATCCAACGAAAATAAAATAAAAATCTACAGAACAGGACATAGAAGAGTTTCCGGAATCTAAGCCAACTGGCCTGCAATACTAATTTAATGTTAATTTTATTTCTTTTTCTCTGTGCTTTTTTGGTTTCGTTCAGCAACCAGAGCCTTTGAATGTGAATGGCACTAAAGTCTACGGTGGACCTCAAATGCTGCAACTAAGCTTAGATGGCAAAAGATTGTATGTTACCACATCACTATTTAGCCCATGGGACCAAGTTTTCTATCCTGATATGATCAAGTATGTTTGGAACACCTTTCCAGCAAACATTTCGAAATTGCATCTTTTCGCCCCTAGGAATGGCTCGGTTTTACTGCAAATCGACGTGGATATAGAAAAAGGCGGGCTGAGCATTAACAAAGATTTCTTGGTGGATTTTGGAAAAGAACCTAACGGACCTGTACTGGCTCATGAAATTAGGTACTCCTTCAGCTACAAAAAAGAGCATTTCTAAAGTAAATTTCAAACAGGTACCCAGGCGGGGATTGCAGTTCCGATATTTGGCTGCCTGAAGGCTATAAATGGGAATAGTGCTGCGGTTTCTGGTTGCCAAACAGCTTGAAATTTGAATGGGATGTAAAAGGATGTACATTACTAGTAGAATGAATGTTAGTATACTTACACATAGACGTTAGTTGAGTTTAGAAGGTGTGGTGGCCAAGTAAGCAAGAAGGACTAGAAGTGTTGTCAGCCATCTACTTTGTCGAGTCACAACTAAAGTAAAAAAGACATTAAGGAGTATCGTAACATTTCGCTACTTATATTTACCGCGACAGCCTTGAATGGTGGATACTATAACGTAACCAGTCAATAAAGCCATATAAACCGCATTGTTGCTTTGTCCCCAAATTACTGCAATCAATTTTAGGAACTGTCCACACTGGCCAACAATTAACGCTTCCGATAACAGTCTCAAAGAAAAGCCCGGTTGCGGCTTTAACTGATTGACTAACACGAACGAGCTTGTAAGAAGTACAGTAAACAGGGTAAAATCTACATTTCGAATTACTTATTAAAAACTGTCGAATGACAAAAGGGTTTTCAAATACTTTTCACGTAAGAAATGCAGGTCAAGTAGAAACTCCACTCAAGATCATGGAAGCTTTCGGTTTCTGGGGATAAGCTTATCTGCTCAATAAAAAGACAGTAGGCGGAGCTCAGAATGACGAGGACTAGTAGTCGCAAGAAAATTTTCTACGAAAAAGAAATCAACAATACAAGGTTATTTTTTTAATACGGAATGTTTGAGTGTACACTTAGAACCTTACAGTGTGTGAAGTGTTGAGCAACAAATGGCGGTAGACGGAGCTTTTTAAAAGCACTAAATCAATCAGCACTAACGTAGTATCATATTCCACATACTTATCCACTACTAAACCGCAGGACGACTGGTTATTATTAAATCAATATCAATGGATCAATACTAAAACGGAACAAGAAACATGTTACAATTCGGTGGTACTTACGCAAACTTCAGGTTTTAAAAGTCCAGATGGAAATTTTTTATATAACCGGGAAACCTCAGTTCCACAGTTAACACAAGAAAACATCGCTTCAACTTTCTGGCAAGTGTGTACTATCGTATTTTCATGGGCTTGGTAGTTTTTCTATGCCTCTGAGTTTTGGAAAAACTGGAAGTGCCGTCCCTACAACATTGTTAAATAGCAAGCTACGGAAGTACATAATTTTAATTACTACCACGTATTTGTGCCATAAACGATTTTCACCAATTTGTTAGCAACAAAGGATTGTAAACTGGCCCATGTTTTCTTGTTCACGTGTGCTTCAACAGAAGTAAACATTGGCGCATTCTAAGAGCTCATCCAATGGTATTTGATGAAGGAGAACCAAGCGCGGGCGTTTCAAACATTCGCTTTTAAGTTTGTAAATGAACGCCCTGACCATACAAAGTGTTCTCTAATAAAATACATTTGCATATAAGCCAAACACACGCTCTTATAAAAGTTCTAGCCATCTGTTTTTGCTCCAGTTACGCTTACGATTGTAAAAATACATAAATTTTTCCTCTTTCGAACGTTTTCGACCCGCAAGGTTTCCTCCCACAGTGGCGTGGGACGTTAGCATAGGGCGGTTTGTTGGACCCGATTTTTTATGAGTATTGTACTTTTACTATATGGATTAGCTCCAGTATGAAAATCATTACACTGATCCATGTGCTGCTATGATATTAATATAAGATAAAAAAGGCAAAAAGTTTCAGCAAGCGTATTCCGGAAGCGTACGTCAATCAGTGGCTCTGCGGCGGCAGCATTCTCCAAAATGTACGAACAGACATTGAAAATTTTTAAGCTCTTGTTCAGGAATGAATAAAAAAATAATAGTGGGGTGGAAACTACGAAAAATAGGCCGCTTACAAAATAAGGAAGCTTTTGAAACTGTGATGAAATATCGACCAGGAAAAAATAACTCATCCCCCTTGATTATAATGAAGCGACGTGAGTTTGCTACAAAATAAAATAGAAACCTAAAAAAGCAATGAAGTGACTGATTAATTAACCATCAAGTTCAATAAATGCTTCGATACCTTATGTTGGTATTATTTCCTTTTTTCCTATTTTGATCATTATTTGGATTAATCAGTCTAGGAATCGGTCACATGTGGGAAGATAGCAGTGCTTTTACGTTTCATCTAAACCCTTATCTCAAGCTACCATGGTAGTGGCCAACTGACCCATTTCAAGCTAATGCTTAGTCAACTCCACCCAAATTGTGCATATTCAGTCAAATCATGTTTTGACTAGAAAGGTTATTTTTGTATTCCATATAAAATCTCTCGTATACAAATTTCCCAGTGCAAAGGCAAGAGAAGGTCATCCGTTATAAATTATCACGCTGCAAGTAAAGGCACACTAGTTTTCCTCCCAATCACACGTGCGTCACAGGTACCACCACCTCCTTCAAATTACTCAGAACAGTTGAATTTTCCGAGCAGTGTTCCCTGGGTTCAAGCTACCGTCCTTTTCTTACAGATGGAAAAAGAATAGCTTTGTACTGGTCACGGTGCTTTAGGATATACTCCGGTGCGTAGTTATGCTCTCCTTCTTGCTCTAAGCTGGTCCGTTTAAAGGGTCTACTACCGTCAAACCATTCACCATTGTCAATTAACCGCTGGAGGTAATCCAGCTTCAGTTTTTCGGGATAATCCCCCCACCGGGGCGCATCAGCGCGTTGGGCGGACGTTAACTTGTCCCGGATGCCCTCTGGGTTATAACACCAGGAACAATGAAAGCCCGCGTAATGGCCACGTGCTCCCGCCGCCCACAATTGCACCGGATTTCCCTCTTCTATATACTTGTTCACCTTAGGAATAAAACTCATATCGGTCAAGCGATTCCGTCGAACGGCCATCACCTGGTTGTCATAAACTTGATGAACCATGCGAATAGTCGCTGCTGCCACAATTTCCGTCATCTCCTCTCCCGTATCCTGTCCCTTTCCCCAGAAAAATCCATAGACCGACCACCGAAGTGCAAAGCGCACCGGTTCAGGATAACCATCGTACGATTTCAGAAAGAGGAGTAAATCTTTGCGCGGAATCTCGTCCGCATCCAAAAGGACGAGCACATCATCATCTCTTAGGCCTTTAATGCGTTTAAAGCCTTCGGTACCCATGTAATTCCGCAAGTACGTATCCGCATACCAGCCATCAGTTTTGCCTTCAGGTGGGAAATGATCCAGGAATATGTAGACGATTTTGGAATGGTATTCGTTCATAAATCCATTCGCTGAGGAGAAGCGGTCGAGAAAATGCAGAGGCTTGGGATCGCCACCGGCGGTATAGTTCGATTCACAAATAAGGTAGACATCCACCACGTCACCAAGCTCTTCCAAACGAGCCTGGAACATGTCAAACTCGTGGTGAACGTTGAAGGCATGGATCAGGCGACGAGGCTTCTCCCTGCGACGGAGATTCATGTTGGCGCAATTTCTCTCTACACACCCGTACCATACTGACTCGGGGATTCCGCAGTCTTCGCCGAAGTAGTTGGGCTTACAGATGCATTTCACAGGTGTGGATAGATTGCCACTGGGCCAGGTTTGGTCCTGGTCGGTGCCTGGGAGAAAACACGCCCTTGTTTCGTCAATTGTGTTGGATAGCAGTTTGAAATAAGCGCCAGAACCGGACAGGGTAGATGGCAGCTCGGGAAGAAAGAAAGGCTTATTCGCAAAGGCGGTTTCGTAAGTAATCCGATACTTCTGCGGTGACGTATTGAAATTCCACGTAATTAGGCTTGATGGCGACTGAAGTTGAATGTTGTATAGGTTTTGATAAATTGCCAAGAAAAAAAGAACCACAAGAACCTGTGAAAAAGAGACCAAAGGGGAATTTAACTCCAATTTGGCAAGAAAGCAAGTTTAGATGTAGTGAATATCAAAACTCCACATTCCCAACAAGATCACACAGGCCTAGACCGAAGTTACTTAGCTACGATAAGATAACGTATGGTTAAGATAAGATATAAATATGGAGAACATATATTAGCAGATTAGTAGCAGCCGACAACGAATAATTCGTTGAAAAATCCGCTCTTGTTTAAACAAAATAGATAAACGTATAGTATAAAACTAGGAAACCTATAATGAACCGTACTTCATATAAAATGGTACGTACACATACGGATATACGAGGATGCAACTGACGTGTGAGGGATGCAAAACAGGTTACGAAGGTTAGGTTACGTTAGGTGTATATTTAGAATATTTATTTGTACTGTTTGAGTTGCACAACTGAGCGTAAATCTGAAAATAAAATCGGAATAGCAGACTGATTGCCTAGGAAGTTTTCTTAGCGTTGTGAAGAAGACATATTACGATTCTGTGTGGGTTCAGTTGTTATCCGTGTGATCAACCAAAGGATCCTGGCTTTCATCTGTTACAACGTGACCGTAAAATTTTAACTGTTTTTAGCCGTAAAAAAATAACCCTAAAGACAAGCATACTTTATATTAAATGTTATACATAATCGAGAGATTCATATACACATTCGATGTGATTTAAAAATTGTGCGAAGGAGCTTGGCAAGAACGAGAACAAATTGCTACCCAGAATGAGTTTAGGGTGGCAGTTTGTTCTTTATGACTATAAGGCTTTGCTGTATACGTATTATTTCTGTCATATCGTGTTACTGTTAATGAATATTATGATTATAATTACAAAATAGTATTAACAAACACACCCGAACCGGAATCCTAAGTACAGCCTTGATATAAAACACTTACGAGATGCATAGGAACGAGTAATCGAGTAGAAAATTAGTTTCCGTTATGTAAGTTTTACGTAGAAAGCGACGGAAAGAATTATGAAGTTCAAAGAAAATGAGAACAGTAATAAAACAAGAGATAACAACGCTCAAGCAAAACAGCATTCGAACTATACATAAGTGTATGAAAAATCATAACAAGAAAAATTATCAAGAATTGTAAAACAAGTGTTCACGTCATTACAGGATTAGTATTTCAGATATGAGCTCCCTATCTTCGCTGCAGGCGTTTGTTTTTAAAGGAAAAGTAAAGCAAGTTCTGAAAACAAGCAAGAGCTGGTCAAAAACTCAAAATTGTTCCGTTTAAAAATTAGACCACAACTGTAAAGTTCATTTACGAATACTTTTCGTTCGGTTGTTACGGACATTTTCACTACAAGTCATTGCGTAAGCCACGTTCTTAGGTGCAAAAATCAGCATAGGTTATTGCCAAACGTGTTAAGCCGGCATCTAAAACCTTTTTTTGCTTCCTGATTCCTTAACTAGTTATCAATAATTAGTCAGCGAAACCTAACTGGTCCGGAATTACCAAATGGGTATTCGTTTCATTTATGAGTTGTGTGGCACAGTTCAAACCCGGAAATCAAATCAGGATATCGGCTTAAAATTTTTGTCAGACTTGGGAAGATGACGTGTTGTAATTCTGAGCTCAGGTGTTGTGCATATGATCAATCTATGGATCGTGGCTGGCGACAAGTACCACGTGACCGGAAAATGAAAGAACTCAAACAGAACAGGGTAAATGGCCTGGCTTAAAACTGACACGCATTGCTTAGGCAAGTTTACCCCATAAAAACCGGAATGCCCAAACTTTACGTTACTTGCGCGAAGATATGGACCAATGAGTGTTGCTAATGACCGCTGTAAACCAATTCCTAAGTGAATGCATCATTCGTATACAAAAGGTCTATTGTTACTTTCAAGAGAAGGCAACGCAGAACTACTCTAATTTCACATGTGGCCTTTGCAAAAAGGAATAAAGACGAGACGAAAGAGACGTAATTCGATAGCAGAAACAGATCGATGACCGGGCACAACAACAATGCTATACTAAAAGCAGGCTTGTACGTAAGTCCGAAAAAAAGGACTTTAGTGAAGTCCAACTCTTTTTGCTTAGTCACAAGTAATTGCAACTCCAAGCTTTAGTAATAATTTTGACCTGATAACTAATTCCAGTTCCAAATCCAAATCTACCCTTTAACTTCTTAACAAGTTCAAATCAAAGTCCAATTCCTCAAACAGGAATTGAACA